>PPHD01001236.1:0-18411 GCA_002909625.1 Bambusicola thoracicus
CCTCTCCTCTTCTCCTGCTGCTGCCACTTTCAGGCTCAAGGCCAGAAGCAAGGCATAAAACCCAATCCAAATCATGACTCTCCTTCCTCTCTATCCTCCAGCAGTTAAAAATAATTTTGGATATAAACTATCTGGATTAAAGAGATATCTGGGATACTTTACTATCGTGCTGGCTCCCAAGTTCAGTAAACACAATAAATTGTGGGGCCAGATAGAGCTCTGCCTGAACTTTCACATCAAGTTCTAGTTTGATGTTGAAATAAGGTGACATACCAATTTCAAGAGTACTGACTTATCCCCTATTGGTGTTTATGTAAAGAGAGTTCAGCGCATGTGCTTATCCCTGCACCCTGGAGGTGCTGCCAAATGTAACTCAAAGTGGTGTTTTCCTATTCTATCCTGTGCTGGCCACCAAACATTCAGAGGGAGAACGGGTCTCAGCAGCTGTGTAGATGCTGTGTGAGCACAGATGTTATATTATTTTGGAACATAATTATCAGAAACATTTCTCAGGCTCCCTGTCTGCTCTGTTTGAAATCACTTGGGGCAACTAATCATATCACAGGCAGGAGACCAGCCATCTTCTTCTGGCAGAATGTAAGAGCTGAATGAGAATCAAGTTTGTGAGACATCTGTCTACTTACAGTGAAGCTTTCTCACTACCTTACAGAGAACAGATGGAAATCCAAGGGAAAAGGCAGAACATACATGATAGGAGATGCAAGTCTCAAATCTGACATTCAGTAGTTTGACCACTTTTACCACAACAGTAAAACATATTCTCAGCTGGCAGAGGAAAGAGAGGAAGTAAGGCACGCACTTTGCGTGCCTCCGCTAGGACATATTTATGTTTTATATGACTGGATGACATTAAACAGCAGTTCTCATCTCTTTCTGTAGCTGAGAAAGCTGGCAGGGCTCATGCTTTGCTAGACCTACTGGAGTCAACACATCAGTGAGGATTTCTTTGTTGTTTGGCAGTCGTGGCCATAGGAATTACCAACACAGAGCACTGTAGTGCTTCTTGGTATTTTCCCCACCTGTGGCTCAGCTGCTCTCCCATCTTGCTGTGTTTCTGACAGATACAAAAACTCCTCAGAGCTTTTCAGTGAATGAATTCTTAGTCTTCAATGTTTTAAAATCATTTGTGATCACCTTGTTTGACCTCTATATGTTGGAGGACTTAGAATTTTATCCTCCAGCTCCTAAAATCAAGCAAAACAGTCTTTGGTGGAGCAATGCCTGCTAGGACAGTTTCACTAGACCAGATGTAAGTGCATCAGGTAATGGAGGTTGCACACTGTCTCTTTGCACAGTGCCGCTTTGTAATGAGTCCCTTGATTGGCTGCTCTCACTACTAGATGCCTGCTAGCACAATGCTTTTCTGCCTTCAGTTTCCAGCTGCTCATCTTACCACTCCATCTCCTGCTTTGTCAAAGAAGATTTCGACTTTGTATGGTTTCCTTGTCTAGGCACCTGGGCACTTCCTTGTAATGAGCAAAGTAGAAATCCCAGCTGAGCTCTCAATCGATGACTGCCATCAATGGGCAGTAGATGGGAAGTTGCTTCCTTTCCATAGGATCAGATGGGCAAATTGGAACTGTCTATAAGGTCCCTGCAGCCATGAGTGAATTCATGCTCTTAGGGCTGGTCCCTGCAAGGTGCTTGCCCTATCTACATGATGCTGAACACACTTATTTCCCATCCAAATCTTTGGTGGTGGAGGTTGTTCAGCATCTCTCAGCAACCTGGTCACCTTGGGTGGTCAGTTGGTGTAAATGATGCTTACTGACACCTGGGCGTCCCCATCCCTGACAGTTAAAGGGCTGTAGCAGTACATCAGCCATGGGGTTGCCTCTTGACCAGTCAGCTGCCTATTTGAAGGTGTTTTCTGGAATCCTGGACATATTGCAGAGGGTTTGTTGGGGATATTTCAGGAGTCATATGAGGGAAATTAAAGGAGGGGAAGAGGACAACACGTATCTAGAAATCATTTGTTTGTTTGTGGTGTTGCCTTTTTTTTTTAAAGCACCCCCTGACAGCCTTTTATTTGCAAAGAAACATAATGTACTCAGCAGCAGTGGAAACACAGAACTGTTTGTTGAGCTGTGGCATTTTTAGCTTCTGCTCCCTGGAGCTGCTGATGAGAGATTGAGAAATAGTTGTTTAGTGGCCTTAGAGTTGTGTAAATCATTTTAGTCAACAAACTTGGCTGCTCTTCCAAGTTAATGTGCCCTTAAAATGTAACACCATTAGACTATTTGTTTTTGGAATGTTAATCTAAATACTTTTGCTTATAAACAAGAAGCATCTATAAAAAGGACTCCGCAAAGCAACAGCAAGACCAGAGTGTGCAATAGTGTTCTTACACAGTGCCAGCCCTTCCCAGAGAAGTCACCGTCCTGCTGAAGTCTGTGGAAGTGTTTCCACTCACTTCAGCATAATCAAGATCTGGCACAGTAAGAAAACAAGCTCTGGGTGTCAATATACTCTACCTCTCCCAGATACACAGAGGCATTTTGACCCCTTGACAGTGATCGTTTTACAAGTAAATACTGTCTTGTTCACGTAAATCCCAAATGGCTTTCCGAGTCCATAGAGAGAAAATGAAGATGGAGATCCCCAGAGCTCTCCCATCAGGTCAGAGCTTCCTGTCTCTCATCAGTGAGAGTTACCTACCCCATGGAGGCTTGTCAGCAGCTTTCCTACTGTATAGGGTCTATCCTGTATTTCGCAGCTTGAACTTCACTCTTTTTCCTATTAAAGCCCTGCTGGGAGTATTCAGTCATGCAAAGTCATTAAAGTCAGTGGCAAGGTTTCTTATTGACTTCAGTGAAGTTTGGATCAAGGCCATTTAATTAGGCCTCAGAAAAAGCTGCTTCGCTACTGTATCTTTTCCTGGTTTAACAATGTTACCTGGATAGGATCATATAATCTCCATCCTATGTGGCTAATAAAAATGGCAGCAAAAGCTACCAAATAGCCAGTTGCTGAATAGCTACTGAAAGATGATTGCTGTTATCGGTTGTTATTGGTGTTGCCACTTCGACTCATTTTGGGTGACTGACTTTTGCCCGCTGATGTACTGGCTACACAAACCGCACTTATAGACGCCTGAAAGAATGGCCTTTGGATGACCTGCATCCTGTCCCTATCCATCTCCTACTTCCATTTTGCACACTGGACTTCTCTGATGACAACCGCAAAGAGGCTGGTGGGGGGCAGCCTGTCTTGATGTGTCCACGCACAGGGAGTATCTCCAGCTCCAGAGGCATTAGCTGTGCTAGAGGACAAGATGGTTGCTTGAAACAGAGAGGGTCTGATCTCAATGGTGGTCTCAGACCTTCTCTGAGGGACATGGAATAGAAGCTTCTAACCCTGATGTAAAAGAACATGGAACCTCCTGTATTGTAGCTGTCAGCTGTTGTGGTCTCTGAGCTCAGCCTGCTCCTCTGAAGTGCGTTTCATCCATTGTGGCAAAAACCAACTTCTGATTTGAGGACTTAAATGCTTCAAAGGAGCCCCAGCTCTTCTTTGAAAGATACTCGGTACCATTCCTCGCTCTTCTGATGTTCATCCTAGGTGTTTCTGAGCTCCCTGCCACCTGAGCAGGGCCAGCCTGAGGAAGAGATGTGCCTGGTGTGAGTGGTGTGGCTGTGCTCACAGGCAGAGGAGAATGGGAGCGGAAGTGCCTGCAGGGCTGAAGGGCTGTCCTGTCTTCTCCTTCTCCTTCCTTGGGGAGGTGGGGTGTAGTTATGTACAATCAACATGCCAGCAGCGTTGTTGCAATGCGGTAAGTAACGTGTATAATGTTACAAATAATTCCTGGCTTTCACACCTTACATACACACAGCTGTCTTCTGAGTCATCCTACAAAGCACGAGGCACAAAGAGGCTTTTGGAGGAGCTTTTCTTTCGTGTTGCCAGTCTCCAAGAGCAGTCCTTCCTTCAGGGCTGCCTCTTTCTGGGGGGACGTCTTGGGACCCCGGTTCCTGGAGCAGAGCAGGGAAACAAAAGCAAAAACAGAACAGGAAAATCTATTTCCCATGGAAATTTATCAGAACAAAGGGTCACTGAGCCCATTCCTACTGCACGGCAGTGACTATAAAGATGAGGGTAAGGTAGAGATTATGTATGGGGGAAAAAAAGGGCAAGAAGCTTGGGAGGGCAACTGAGGAAGGCATTCAGATGAAGAGCTGGTAGGGGAAAGGGGCAGGCATCATCTTGAAATAATGCAGGCTCCAGATAAAGGAGAGAGAATTTAGAGAGGAGGTAACAGAGGGGACTGAGGGCGAAGATGCCCCAAGCACAGACTGCTGGGTGGATGTGGGGAGGAGGAGTGAGCAACCCTTGTAAAGGAAAGCACTAGGTGGATTAGCAGAGGGCTGGATGCAGAGGGATGACTCAGTAGTGATGCCTCCATTATGAGGAAGGCTGAGGGGGAGTCTTGAAATGCTAGTGCAGAGAGGAAGAGACCAGGCATAGGTGCAGGGAAGGAGGAGGAGAGAATTAATGCAATAAAACCTTCTGATGGGAAGGAAAAAAACCACCACCACCACAACAACAACAAAAAACCCACACCAAACCTCTCTACCCTAAACCGTAAGCAAATGAATTCAGAGCTATTCGTGGCAATGACATCAATTCTTCGCTCCTGAAACAGTAATGGGAATAGGGGGAGAAAGTGGGAGGAAAAAGAGGAAATGAAGGAAATTAATTTTTGGCAGTAAAATTTATCACGAGCACTTAGGTATTTCTGGAAATGTTATTCCAAATTTCCCAAGTAGCAGAGGCCGTGGTTCAATGAGGCAGTAAATCAGCTTTCAGGGCAATTAGCACTGGCCCAAAATGATTGCAACCGTTTCACACAAAACAGCGAGCTGCTATTTTCAATCCCCTCGCTGTCTCATGTTCAGCAGACAGCGCGTTTTTGGATGCGTTAACACTATTACAGAAGACTGTGTGCTAGATCAGGCACTGCATGGCATCCCAGAACTGACACGAAGCCAGTGTGACGGAGACAAGCTGCACAGATGCTGGACCATGTGCTGAGGCCAATTCAATGGAAACATGGCTAAGTGAGTATGAGCTCACTGCTACAGTGCTATCCGTTCAGGGGACTGGCTGGCACAGAGAGCTGGTCTTAGGGATGTACAGCCACAGTCCTCAGGGTCAAAAGCCTGGCACTGGGAGGCACAGAAAGCTCTCTAAAGCCAGACATGCAACCAGCTTCAGGTGGCAGAGGGTGATGTGTGCTTTTCAGAATCCCCTTGGTCCCCAACTTTCATTAAAATAAATGGATTGGGAGATGGATGTCTTCTGAAAACCCCACTTGGTATCTTTAGAAATGCTCCTCTAAGTGCCCGGTTCACATCCAAGTCCACAAGAACCATGTTTTGTCTTGGTCACCTCTGCAGGCTCAAGCATCTCTTTACCCTGTAGCTATGCATACCTGGGTTGTCCCCTTCTTGGAATGCCTCTGGCTCGCAGCCTGGAAGGCATTGCCAAAAATACATCTGGTTTGTCCAGTTCAGAAGGGCTCTGAACTGCCCACTAAGCACTTCCCGTGCAGATGAGGGACACAGCAAAGCCACAGCGGCAGCGGTGCCTGAAAGCCACCACTCCCTGGCGAGCAGCCAGGGCTGAGCAGGCAGGAAAGCCCTTGTTTGCAGAGGCTGCAGCCATGCCCTGAAAGCAGAGGTGACCCTCTGGTCACTCACATAAAGAATGGAGTACATCTTGAATACCAAGTGGTCAGCTTCAAGGTTTCCTTCAGCAATCCGTGGTTCTTAGAAACCAGAGCTGTATTTTTTCGGGGTGCTGTGCATGCAGCAGTGCAAGCAAACACACCTGAAGGTAGAAGCTTAGATGCCATGAGAAACTCCAAGGGTAGTTTGGAACAGGGAGAAAGCGTCTCTTTTTGAAGAATTTCTTATCATGAAGCTGAAAAGGTTCACACTTGCACAAGCCAAAAATCATTAAAGGAATATGTCAGGGCAAAAAGAGAAAGCTTCTCCTAAATTGCTCTGGGAAGTGAACCTGGGTCCATAAGAGCCATTGCTAGTGCTATGTCAGTGTGACAGCACTGCAAGGTCAAGTGAGATCAGCCCTAATGGCATCTGACTGGGAGGATGCCTGGGGAGCCAACTCGAAAGGTGCATTCAGAGTTACTAATGCCTACATCAGGGTCAGCTGCTAACAGCCAGGTGCTGATTCTAAGAGCTCCCCTTCCCTGAGCAGTTCTGTAAGCATACATATGTTTTAAACAGCAAGGAAATGAACAGCCATGCTGAGGATGAAGTGCTCCTGATGCCTGACACCAGGCAAGCTGACTTTGCCTCGACCAAAGCTGGCTGCTGCTGAGGGCTCTTCTTCTTTCCCAGCACGTTCCCCTCAGCCTTTCCCCTATTTTCTTCTCTTCCCTTCTTTCCCTGTGAAAAAGCCATCCAAAACTAAGATCCTGCTCTGGCATGGAGCAGGGAACAAGTGTTGAAATCCTGTTCCTTGTTTTTTTTTTTTTCTGTGAAATGTAATTCTTGTTCACTGGTTGCCTTATTCTCAGTACATCCCTGCAAGACCTGTTGCCCCTTTCCCCATTCTTAGCTCTGCACAGCTGCACAGAGACATCCCTAAAGGCATGGAAGTCTTTGCCAAAACAGCCTCCCCTGGGTCTGGGAAGGGCCACAAATGCTCCTCTCTGATGCCTGTGTTGGAGCAGCTCCAGCTGTCTGGGATGGGGCCTGCTCAGCCTGCTTGCACCCACCACCATGGTTTGGAGATGAACCACATAGGTGACCAAGGATTTGGTGAAACCCTTTAATTGAAGAAATGCTGTTCCCCTGCTATTCTGGGTCTCTCAGCTTCTTTCACATTGCTAGTTGCTCCTACCTCCTGAGCCTGGTCATTTCTGAGGAGGACATATCCTTCAGGGCCACGTGTTCAGCTTTTCTTGATGTCTTTCTTTTGTATTCTGTGACAGGCTTTTAGCACCATTCTTTCTTTGATAAGCTGTTTAGCCTTTCTTTTTTTCCTTTGAGTTTTGTCCATAACAAAAATGATTTGCCATTGGAAACCTGTTCTTTTCTGTTTGTTGTTTTTTTTTTTACCCCACATTTCCTGCCTCTTGCAATCTTTATATTTCACTTCTGCCAGGCTGCCCAATGATATGTTTCTGCTGCTGCATTGGCCTCTTCATTCAGACTGATGTTCAGAAGTTTTGCTGTGAAAAAGCGATTATTTCCTAAACTGGGTTAGGTGAGCAAGGAAAAGCTGCACAGTAAGCAGAATTTAGACCAGCAGAAGAATACAGCTTATTTCATTCAGAGAGGACAATAAGATAAATCTTCCAAATCACCCCCTTCCACATACAAGCTTACCTCCTTTAGGAGCTGTCTCTGGCATAAATCAGGCAGTTTAGCTGCTGCGAGCGCCCTGCAGAGTTGACAAGTGCTCCTTAGTGAAGCCGCCTGAAGTGCTGGTGGTTTGACTCCATCACAGCACGTCAGTCAGGTATGGTCACCGCATTATTTGTGCGGCATTTTTGCAGGTTCATTTGCAGATGCCCAAGGGAGCGATGCTCCGAAGCCAACCTTTTTGCATTTGTTATGTCTGTGGCCTGAGTGCCTTGCTGCAGTCATTGTGTGTTACTGCTTCATACTCTCTCTGTGCTCTCTGGTCTTCTTCACACGTTAGGTGGGAGTGGACTTGCAGAGCCCTGGAGGGCCTTTGCTTGAGTGCAGCAAATCATCCCATCCCCTCCTCAGCAAGACACCCAAGCCAGTTTTTGGCTCCATTTCTATTCAGCAGAACATTTGGCTGTGAGTTTGGGATTAAACTCATGCTCAAATCTGCCGGCTTATTGTCAGATTGAAGTCCACGCTGTGTTACTGAAAGCAAAGGGAGCCAATTACAAGGAGGGGAAGCTTTGCTGAGCTGAGCTCAGACTGAAGAGCATCCAGCCTATCCCAGGCTTCCCCTCTCCATCAGCTGCTGAGTGCATGAGGCATGGTGGGCTGATGTGGCTGCTCTTCCATAACAGGTTTCACACAGGCTCAAAAAGGTAAAAACTGAAGTAGGCAATCACTGCTGAGGAGGTGACACATTTGCTTGTGTGGTCTTCAGGAGCAGCTCAGGCAGGGCACTGCAAGCCCATTGGTCTCTGTGAAGGGAGCAAAAGGGGCAGAAGTGATCCTTCCCTCCCTGTTAACTATTCCTCCTAGAAACTGATAACCTGAGTGTGATTTTAGAAGTGCACTGTCTTCACAAAGTGCTACGATTCTAACAGATCTTTTCCTATAAGATAGGAGGTGACATTATATTTGTGAAATGCTTCACACAACCCTATCTTGCCCTCAAAAAGACACACAATCCCTTGCAGAACTGCATTTCTGTCACTGCAGCTAAGATGAACATAGTCTGGTGTAATGGGAAAATGACTTTGTACCTGTCTCTAAACCAGGCCTCAGAAAAAACATGCAAACGTCTGATGATCTGAGCAAACTGCAGTAGGAGGGATGGGGCCTGCAGGAGCTGAGCAGGCCTCAGGAGGAGAGATGAAGCCTGTAGGAGCTTATCTGCTCAGAGAAAGGGAATGCAGGTGTTGTGAAGGTCCTGCTAATGGGACTCAACCAGTTATAACAGGATCCTATATTACTCTTCTGTAAGCAGTACGAAGCCCTGAGTAAAGGCTGGGTGTTGTACAGTGACTGATGCTGTCAATTTCCAGATGCTGGAAAGGAGCCCAACTCTATGGGCGCCGACCAAGACACATTCTTTGCACCTCTCATTTGTCTTTAAAGTGGGCATCATAACAGTCAGTAGCCTCCCAGAAAGATGGCACTGGCTGTGTTTCAATAATAGTCTATGAAGAAAGTCTGAGCATGCTTGGGGAAACTCCATTCAATTGCATATGGACTTAAATTTAGCAAGTGTTATTTTTCCAGTTCCCATTGCATCCGCTGGCCTGAGTAGCCTGCCCTGCTCTGACATGCTCTGGCAACACGGGACTGGTCTTTGACTTGCGAGGGTGCAAACCAGAAGCCTCTCATTTATTCGAATGCAATTGCTGGCCCGTTGTAAGCAAGAGGATACCCTCTGCAGACCATTGTGATTTGCAGAGAAAAAACATAGAGCTTAGTCATCAAAATCCGGAGTTAGTCATCACGAGCAATATATCTTCCTCTGAAAACATAAAAGGGAATAAAAGTTTGGTAAGGTTTACAGGGCATTACAAAAACACTGCTATCACAATTGCTGGCATTAATTCTCATTAGGTAGCCTTCCTTCCCTGTGGGATGCAGAGACGTTGCCAAATGCTTTAGCTCTGGTGCCCATAAAAGGTTTCTGCTGTAACTGTCTCGTTATCAGACCATCAATGTCCTGACACTTCCTAGTGATTAATCCTGTGTTGAAATGAAATTAAGTTTCCATATATTTGGCAGAATGACCCCAGGACTTCCTATTTGGGGAATACAAAGAATAAGGCCTCTACAGCCTACAGGAAGCCAGAGTCTCTGATTTCCTGCAGAGGCAGAACAAGAACAAACAGGGAACACATATTTCACAGTGGCAGTCAAAAGCTCACGTAAGAGCCCTGGTGGCCCCCATGATGAAAACAATTAGAAAGGGGAACATCCCTGGTCCCAAAATTCTTTGTGGGTGTTTTGTTACATGCACAATATGCCATTAGAAAATAGATGTAAGTCAAGTTAATGCCTTTTCCAGGTGACTATTAAACTTTCCCTTGGCATATGTTTTACAGTTTACATCAGCAAGATTGTACTTGTAAAGTAAGGGTATTTTAGAGGTTGTTATTTGCTATGCTAGACTCTCTAAATCCTTTTGTGCTTAGGAAAACACAGTGACATTTTCTTTGATGACCTTGTTTAAATGAGCCAGGCCAGAGCCAGGCTGATGTAAACTCCAGTGGAAGAGGCAGGAGGAGGTGGTGAGGTTGCAAATCCTATCTACAGCCCAGCACTGCAGGGAAGTGGAGGCACCGTCCAGTCTTCTGGACTGAAGAGAGAGGCACAGCTGTGTCTACGGTGTAGTTTAGTGGCTCTAACCCACAGAAAGATATGCTTCAAAATGCTTCCAAATCACTGGCTTGCACTCATGGGCATAATCAGCTTAAAATTTGACCTCTGTTCCAAATAATACTTCTACATGAATACTGTAAATGAATACTTCTACTGTATGCGTGCATGTGTTTATGCATAGATCATGTCTGAAAGTAATGCTTCCAATTTATTTCCACGGAAACTACAAGAGATACAGAGATTACAGTAATGCTGTTTGACAGAGAAAATTTTCAACTACGAAACACTTTTTACAACATAGTCACCACCATGAGCTGTGCATTCTTGTCAGCAATGAACAAGAGCCTGCATGCCATAAAATCTACACGGTCATCCAGAAATTGACTTGTCTTTCACACTGCTGTCACCACTGCTGAAACACATCTACCACCGCCTCACTGTGCTCACGTCCACTGGTTGGTATCCATAAATGTTCAGCAAGCATTGATGTATGTCAGCGGGTGCCATCTCTTCTGCATGGAGGAATTCATTGACATGTCTTTGCTTCATAAGTACTTCCGTGTCAGATGCCACCGTGTCAGAGTGCCCCTCTGCTGCCATCAGTCACACGGCAACAAAATGTAATGGGATACTGGTGGGAAGGTTCAGCCTCTACTGCCATACTACCAGCATATGCTTCTGATGTCATGGGCTAACAAAATAAAATAGGAGGCACTACTTTCAGAGCAGCCCTCAGATAAGTGTGTGTGTATTTGTAGACAGAGAAAAACCTGTTCTGGTTGCTTGTGACATCCTTGAAATTACCTTGGTTATTGTAGTGTATTTACTTAGCACGTTGACAGTGCTTTGTCAGGTGGCTCTTCCTCTTTCAGCATGGCCAGTTTTGCCAGTGTCTCTGGCTGTTTCTGTTGGTTCTTCTCATACAAAACTGTCTTCTTTCTGTCCTGCACAGGTACCATGTTACCATAACTATGAGTAAGAATGTCTTGTTTCCTACTGTTTTCTATCTGTAGAGCCCCTTTCAGCGCCTCCTAGCTCAAGCTGGAGTGAATGATGGGAGACCCAAGTGCTGTACGGCATTAGGCTTGGTGTTCTCCCATGGAGAAAGGTTCAGACTTCTCTCCTGCAAGCAGAAACGTGTCTACTGTGGTTCTCAAGAAAGGTACTTGTCTCTGCCATTTTAAATAACTGGCTGCCTAGAAACAAAATGCAAACTGTTGCTCTTCTTTAAACCATGCCTTTATAAGGGGAATTGGTGTTGAAGCTCTAGACCTGAGAGAAGGCTCAATGTTTCCCACCATGACATTCTTCTGAAAAGGCATCTAACATTTTTCTTGAGCTATTAGAGATATTATTGAGACATTAGCCTTGGAATGGTTGTTTCTGTAGCCTGAAAGTATCAAATGCATAAAGAACACAGGACGTGGCTCACAGATCCTTACCATGGTGAAATGGAGTAAATCACGTTATATCAAACAAATCCCAAGAGAAACACAGAGGCGATGTTTGGGTGAACTCAGGACAAGTTGATGTCACAAAATGCAGCTAGGGATACAGCAGGAGGCAAGATCACTCACCGGGAGCAACCAGATCCAAAATACCCTTGCGCAACTCTTCTGTGTCTGTGGGG
This sequence comes from Bambusicola thoracicus, assembly GCA_002909625.1. Classification (NCBI taxonomy): domain Eukaryota; kingdom Metazoa; phylum Chordata; class Aves; order Galliformes; family Phasianidae; genus Bambusicola; species Bambusicola thoracicus. Next base: position 11,668 of record PPHD01001236.1, read on the forward strand.
AATTGGCCAATGCTACCTCTTCACTTGTTCTCCACTCTTGAGTTTTACGAGGCGCTGTGTGTCCCCGAGTCTGCCAGGTGGGAGCTGGCTGAATCTCTCCCAGTTATTCTGGTGTTAGTAATGTACAGACAAATTTGCATAGTGCTGCCAGGTCTCGTGATTCTGTAAGCCCCACATTATTTGATGTTTGTGCTGTTGTCCTTTGCTCCTGGATTAATGCAAGGGAATTCCTGTTTACACTAGCAAATAAGAGGGTTTAAAAAAAAGAAAAAAGCACTCCAGGTGTCTGGTGTACTTCTTAGAAAGGAGATCCAGCACCTGTTTGACACAGAGTTGTGTCCCAGCTGTTAGCACTGGGCTGAGACACGTCGAACTCTGAAAGCCACCATTCCATCGCTGCGTAGTGGATATTGTTGTAAATAACCCCTGTTTGAGAAATCAGACTATAAAGTGACCACCGTTCTCTCTCACTGCAGAGCACCCCTGTCCATGTATTATCTTATCATCCTTTTCTCGTACAATAACTGAGCTGCCTTGCTGACAGCTGCTGGTGGTTTTCCCACTCTTCCAGGGGAAAGCCTTTATGTAGGCTGCTCAGCATCTTCCCTGAGGAATGCCTGGTGGAGACACCAGGGATGTCCTGCAGGATCATTCCTTGGAGTTCACAGGGTGCTTCCTGGAGGTGCACGGGCTCCTAGAGCAAAAGTGCTGTATGTGAGAGCTGTGGCTGCATGCCACATGCTATGTGGGTGCTATGCACCTCCATAGTTTCTAGCAAGGAATAGCCTGTGCCTGCCAGCCTGGGTTAGGACTCTCCACCATCCCTTTCAGTTCAGGTTTCCTGTATTACATAATCAAATCCCACCTCCTGTATGGGATGTACTTGGAACACATCTTTTCTCTTATGTTTTTTCTACCTGGCCATTGGCAGCAGCAGAGGCTTGCTCCTACGTATATGTGAGTTAGCACTGCAGATGTCCTCCATTAGCACACCTTTTGGGCAGCCTCATGGACAAGCACACCACCCTGGAGTTTTTTTAGTGGTATAACTCTACTGAGATAACCTAAGAGTTTCATCAAAACCTTTGTGTTACAAAGGTGTGAGTGAACAGAGAACCTGCCCCATATGTTAGAAATGATAAGGTTTTCCTGATGAAGCACATGAAGTGCCAAACAATTGTTGTCTTCATTTACACCTCTTTTATCCCAACATAACTCCATTAATTTGACAATAAGGGGAGGAGTGTGGATCTCCTGGGAGGAATTTCACCTTTATGGTTCTTGAAGAGGATGACATGTATGCCTTTCTTGCAGCTTAGCTATAATTGTTCAACAAAAATAAGTTCTATACAGAGCTGATGAAACTGCACCTACCAGGGTCATTAAGAAGCAATGAGCAGCCAATTCTTGTCTGCATAGTTTCAGAGACTGTTTAGAGTTGGAAACCCGTAAATGAGTGATAAGATCCTGTGAGGAAAGAGAGCGTCCAAATTTCTTAGCCAGTCTCCCACCTGAGTGAGGATGGTGGTAACAAGAAGTTTCTGTGGGGTATCTCCCATCAACCCCCTCCTTGATGGCAGAGATCAGCTCAGAGGAAGGCCTGATCCTGACTTCTTATCCCTTCCCCTTTGCAACTGCCTTCAAGAGACATTTTAACTTTCCTCCTCGTCCCCCTCAGTCAGTCCCTCTTATTTAGACTGTGGGACCGTATCTCTTAAATCAATCTTCAGGTCCCTTGAGTCTGAAGAGAAGCTGGGATTTTCTGATTAGTTTGAATTACAGTGGATGATTTAAAAACTTTTATCGTAGAAGAATGCGTTCCAGGAGCAAAAGAGATTGCTGGATCTTGTGTGAGGTTTCGCATACTTCATACAATGCCTGAATCAAGTAAAACATGTTGAAGTTTGAACAGGGAAGCTTCTGGTCTGCTCTGTAGGTTTGGCTAATTGAGAACCCTTCTGTGCGTCAAAGCTTTTCTAAGATGTCAAACATTTTGAGTTAATTAGGGCTAGGAACCATTTCACTGTTTGAATTTGTGACAGCAGAGAGTTAAAGCTTTGCTTACAAGTCTCTCACTTGGAAATACACACAAAGCTGTTCAGTGTTAATTCCCAAGTTTGCTTTAAGGTTTTTGGGTAAGCATTTTATCTCCTCTCAATCTCTGCAAAAGGTCTCCAGGTCTTTATTTACCTTTCTTTCACAGCAGAGTTTGTCTAGACTTGGTGGGGACCGCACTGACTTTGCCATCAAGTCTGTAGGAAGACGATTAAAATACTTCCCAGGTGTGTGCTGGCTCCTCAGGATGACGGCTAACAGAGGGGTGGAGATTAAAGTTTAGTAGCAGTACTGAGATGAGTTATGGGTTTGGGGATAACTTCTGACAGAGCATTCAGTGAGAATACTAAGAGAGGCGCACCACTTTCAAGTTGAAAAAAGAATCCAGGACTGTGATCTGAGTTATACGACAGTGTCTTGGCTAGGTTCATTGAAATTTTCACTAGCCTCATAAGAACTTTGCAGAGAAGATCTATGGTCCTTATTTATTATTAGGGAGAAGACACTAAAACTCTAAAAGAAAGATATTTTCTGGAGAGATCTGAGCAAGCTCACTCCTCTATCCCATCTAAAGGGTTAATTGGGATATTGTTGGCCTCTAGGACCCACAGCTTGTCACACGGGGCTGTAGAAAGGCAGGTCTCCTTCCCACTTTATGGAAAGAGACTGCAGGAAACCACTTGTCCATTCCTAGTTGTGTCATTCATTTCACCAGGAGGCTATGGGGACTGAAGTCCAGCACCTTGTGGGAAGCCTTCTTGAGCAGTCTGGCAGCTCCTCCTCTTTGCCCTGACCACATGCCAACACGTGGCCTTTAGCTCACGCGCCTGCCACTCACCCATGCGTGGAGAAGGAGCTGCCCCATCCCTGCACCCCGCTGTGATTGCCACAGCACAGGGTTTCTGCCAGGCAGGCCACACATCTGCTGCTGGAGGCTGCAGTCCAAGGCTTTGTGGTGGCTGAGAGCTCAGCCTCATGCAGCAGACCCCAGACCTCACCAAGTCGTGACCCCAGTCCCATGTGTGGCTTACAAATTGCTAGCAGCTGCTGAGGAGGTGTAAGTGGATTTGCATGTCTCCTTTGAGACATCTTCGCCCCAAGGCACTCACTTGGATGGGTCAGAGATCCAGGCTGTGACCTAGCATCTCCCGCTGGCTGACCGGAGGCATCTGCTGCTGTCCCACCACATGAGAGGACACTCCCCATCATGTTTTGATCATACACCCCAGAGGCACTTCAGGCAAAAAGAAGAGACAGAACCAGGGACCACATCAGCCAGTGAGTCACACGGGATATTCATAACGGTTCAGCCCCTTCACTTACACATCCTGTCTGAGGAGCATCTTCAGTCCTTTACAAAGCACTTATCCCATGGCAAGGCACCACAACAAAAGGCACCCTGCCTTATCAGCCTTAGCCTTCTCACACAGGATGTTCTAGCTTAAAGAAGTTTTCCAAGAAACAGATTTATTTCCACAAAAAATGTTTCTGGAAGCCTGGCCCAGGAGTGAGAAGCCACTTTCAAAGATGTGGGAGAGTGAATAGTTTGTCTGTAAATGAAGACCATTTATAGTTCTTAAGATATTTGAATGCCATTTCAAGGCTAGAGCTGAGGATTTTGTTAGGATGTAGAACATTCCTTTTCTGTTTGCCTTTTTACTTAAATAATCACTGAATGAGATATTAAGGTCTTGCCTCGTCTGGAAAAAAAAGTGCAGTAAAATGTTTTATATCAGAGTAGCAAAGCAGGCAGCTTCAAGCAGACACTACTACGCGACATTAGAGTCTCACATTGATTTCAATTATGCCTCTTGGGATTAGCTCGCATTTAAAATGAAATCTAAAAGGTCATATTTTATAACTGGAATGGGGGTATTTAGATAGGGAAGAGAGCATGGTGAAACTGCACAGTATACCTGGCTGCTAATGCTATATCAAACCACAGAGCTTGTTATATGCAACTGCTAGTATTTCCCTATGCGTACGAGGTCTATAAGTTTGCACGAAGGAGTGATTCCAGATCTAGATGTTTGCTCCATCTGCAGGCTTGAGGCTTCCTCATACATATAAGGGTTGGGGCCCTCGTCTGGAGTAAGCTGATGCCACTCTATTGATTTCAGAAAAGCTAAACCAATTTACAACAGATGAGAATCTGCTCCAGATTTCCCAGCTGCCCTATCAGAAATCTTCTCAGAGCATTGACTGAGGGGAAAAAAAAGGTCTCAGCCTGATATCAAAGAACATAATAGACCTTTAATTTAATTGACTTAATTTTATTGGCAGCTATTGTATGATGAAATGAAAACAGATGATCTGGATGAATAAGAAAAGGTTAGATGGGAGTAACCCATTAGTAAATATTAGGGCATCGTCCTATTGTCCTCATTTAATAAAGAAACGGGTCAATAAGTATAATCATAAACATTTTTACATTTTAGAGAAGATTTATTTGACATCATTACTAGCAGAGAGATTCTTCTTGGAAGAGCAAATGATGAGACAGCCTAGCAGATGAGAAGCTATCTCTTTTATCTGGCATAAAATGGCACATTCTTCAGATTGACCTGTTTAATTTCACCCTTTATAGCAGTTCAGCTACTAGTTTGGATTGCTGTGGGATATTTGGTATTTTTTAGCATTCATTTGGCAATTTTTCTTTACTTGCAGCTTCTCTTGCCTGTTCTGAGCAATATCTGCACAGATCTAACTTGATACACATTATACCTGAGAGTCCAAGAGAGGGAACTGAGTTTCTTTTTAAGGGCTTGATCTTGGGTAGAGCTTCATGTTTGTGATCATTTAGCATACAATTGAATCAGTGCACAGGACAACACAGGATACAGTTCAACTTAATGACCATTGTGGTCACGTCTTGACCTGCTGGCAGTCATGGTGGCTGCCAGGATCTCCATGGGCATATCACTGAACCATATCATTGTGGTCATCGTCCTTCTTCATCCTCAGGTCTTCCACCTTCCTCCCAGCCCAGGCCATCGTTTCTGAGTGCTGCCAAGTTCTGCTGATCCAGCAGATCATTCCTGACAGCTCCTGACTGCTGACAGGACCTGGCTGAACACACTGTGGGGCAGGTGTGTCCCTGACAACCATTTGGAAGGACATGGAGGCAGGCAATGTGGCTGTACCTGGGGCACTGTGAAGCGAGCCAACAAAGCAGGCTACCTGAAGTTCTCCAGGTCCAGGAGGGCTGGGAGGGCATGTACTGCTTTGGAAACTTGACTACCACTCCAGAAGCAGCTTCTCCCCATGTCTGCTCAGTGGTGTGCCGTGTGCCAAATGGTCCAACCTCACATGCTGAAAAACCAAGCTTTCAGCTGTCTGTGTCTCACTGGAAGTCTGTCCAAACAGGATTTAAGAACATCACTGCAATCTCTTCCAAGGACAAGAGTACCCTGAGGGAGAGAACAAATATCACACACTGTGAAAGAGAGAAAATTCAGATCAGATGCAGGGAAACCAAAAGTGATTCCTTACTTAATTCTTTGCCGGTATAACTCACCAGTGAGAGAAAAATGTTGTGTGAGTGCAGACACTTTTTTGTCTTCATGGCTGCTGGGGTTTCGCTTAGCCCTGCCAGAAGCAAGGCCTGTAGGCTAGGCCTTCCTGCAACAACGGGAGTGGTCGCCCAGCCTAGAGCTGGGGAAAGCCAGCATCACACAAGCCTTGTCACCCTGCCTTTCCAGCACAGAGTGCCCCTGAGCCCCAGAAGGAATCTCCCGCAGGATTTACTAGAAAGGGTTGCCCTCCTGTCAACAGCATCCTTGTCCCTGCTGCAGCACCCCTATGGGCCTACCACAGAGGAGCACTGAAGCTGGGGGCATTTCTGCACTTATTTTCTCCTCCCCCTCCTCTCCCCAGCTCCACTGAATTGCGCAAATCCTGCTCTGTGCTTTAAGGCACCATACCCAACTGAGCCAGAAAGACACGTCTGCTACTGATAATCCAGAGCATTACCAACACAGTTATGTGGTGACTCCATGCTTGACCACCAAGGAGCTGATGATGCAGCAGCAACTTGTTTTTCCAGTGCTCCTGCCCTTTCTCCTCATGTTCTCCCCTCAGGCTTGAGGAGGCCATAAGGGCTCTGCTCACAGAGATCACACTGGAAAACAAGCAGTGAAAGGGGGCAATGGTGGCTCTTCTGTGAGAGATATTGCTGGCTCCTCTACTCCCAGAGCATACAGGCATTTATTGGAATAGGCTGCTCAGGGAGGTGGTATAGTCACCGTCTCTGCAGGTGTTCAAGAAATGTGGGGATGCAGCACTGAGGGACATGATTAGTGGGTATGGTAGTGGTGGGTTGACTGTTGGGCTTGCTGATCTTAGTGCTCTTCACAACCTTAATGATTCTGATTGTGGTCCTCTCCTCCTTGGTGCGTGGGATTTTGGAGGACAGAGTTGCCTGATGCTTGAGTGGCCCCTGAATATTGTATTTCTGCAGGGGGGAGTCCTAAGCACCCTTAGAATACACCTGCTGCTTAGGAACCAGGTGTCAGAGTTTGTTGGAACACATCCCCATTTCTCTGTGCAATAACTACCTCTGGGATGGATAGTTCAGAACTAGGTATTTCCACCAGAAAATCCAAATACCTTCTCCAAAGAAAAGTCAAAAGCCAAACTTTCCAATTATTTTCATTTTATTAAAAAAAAAAAAAAAAGAAAAAAAAAAAA
>PPHD01001236.1:18431-45428 GCA_002909625.1 Bambusicola thoracicus
AAAAAGAGAGAGAGAGAGAGAGGGAGAGAGAGAGGGAGAATGAGAGAGGTGAAGAAATGAAGATTTTCCTGGGAAACCTTTCCTTGGTGAAATTTTTCATTGTGGTCCACAAGAGAACCTCTGGCAGCTGACTTCCCCCTTTCAATTAGGGCCGAAGCTGGAGCCAGTGGTGCAGAACTAGGCCCACTTGCTGGGGTCCCTGAGAGGGCTCTCCTGGGGTGGGAGGCTGAGCACCGTGACCCATACTGGGCACAGGGTAAGCTCCACAGAGGAGGGCTGTTGCCTGCAGTGCACTGCGAGATGGAGGAAAAGCAGCTTGTATCTTAACATGTTTGGCCTGGCAGGCATTTCAAAGGCTTCTCCTCTGAATCAGGACTGCAGGCACTGCCTACATTTCCTTTTTGCAGAAATTGGCAGGTTGAGCTATGCTAAATTCCCTAATCCTGTTTATCTGCTGCCTCCTTCCCAAGAGGCACAAGGCTCCGGTGGACTCTTCGAGCTTTCCTTTATGCAGTTACTGGAATTATATTTGCCTGTTTGAAGGCCAAACAGAGGCAGGGTGAGGTGAAGGCAATCTGGGGCCTTCGGCACTCCAGAATGTGGGATTTCAATGAGCAATAAAGAAGGCAAATGTGATGGCCCTTTCCCCTTTTTTTCTTTCCCGGAATAATAAACCCTACATGAAATGACTTGTGTCCAGGGCAGATGTTAGACATGTAAAAATAACCCATTGCCCAAGGCTTCAAGTAGCAAAATTATGACTTCAAGGGAGGAGCTGATCGTGCTGTCTCTTGCCTTTTCCCTACTGCCCTGCTCTGATGGTGACATGCTGTCCTGATGGGACAGGAGGAGGGCTGGCTGCACTGGACTGAGGATGGAGGCAAAGAAGCTACCTCTTTTCTAGGCAAAAAATCTTGGTCTCTGCTGCTTGGTGTGGGGATGTGCTCTATGCTGTCCAGCAGCTGAACTGTGTATCCCCAAAGGGAAGAAGAAAATAAATCAGGTCTGTCCTTAACCTTTGCACAGGGAAGTTCACCTCTGCGCTTTCCAGAGTCATGTGCCAGCCCTTGAAAAGGGTCTGGCACACACACAGTGCCCAGAGAGAATGGGTGCTGAAAACTTAGCAAAGTTTGTGTGTATGGGTATCGGCTGGGCAGGGATCCTGGCTGGGTGGGATTCACCTTCCTTCCCCTTCAAGGGACATACTTTTGGGACCCTGTCACCAGACGGGCAGCAGCTCTGCAAAACGCTGACTGTCTTCTTCTGGGGCTAAATGGGGAGGCTACCTCAAGCACGTTTCTAAAATCAGCCTCTTTCTCTTATTTACGACATTATTTTGCGTAATGAGCATTGCTCGTGAGCCTGTTCTCTGGAATGGCATACTGGAGGACCATATGTCACGGTTTAGACTGCCAGCACATCAACATTACAATCATTTGCAGACTGTTTTATATTTCTTTGATTTGAGAATCTGTGTAATTAGCTCCCCAGAACAGCCGGGGAGAGGAAATGCAGTCTGTTATTTAGGCAGAATTAACATCCTTGTTCTCCGTATTGTGATCCTTAGTTTCCTAGTGCTGCTGCCAGAGCGGTGAAGAGATCAGCGCTGAGATGTTCGTTCCTTGATCCTGCCTTCCTTGCAAGACTATTTCTACTGCTTTTCAAGGCTCTCCCGAGGATCTGCAGACTGGTACAAGATGTGCTGGTGCTGTAACAAACAAATGCATGCTGCAAGTTGCATTGAAAGATCTGCAGTCACCAGCAGTGGTTTCAGCAATGGGAAAACCCCCAAAACACTTATTCTCACCATCAGCACATCTGTTTACCACTGCTTACTGTGTTTTCCTCTAGCATCCCAGCAGAGTCCAGCTAGAATTTCCTATCCTTTGTGTTTCAGACCTGGCAATAAATCTTTTCTGACCTGTAGTGTCAGAAGCCATCTATGGATATGCCAGTGGGGAAAATTCACATTATTTTAGTATGTTAACAAGCCTCTTTAGGCTTCTTCTCTGTCAGCATTTGGCCTGCTACCAGGCGTGTGATTGTTGTGTTAAGCTTTCCGTTTCTATTCTCCTATTTTTCTGCAAGCTGATTGTTAGCACTGCTTATGAACAGCCAGAAAGCAGGAGGAGAGCACTCCTGTGAAATGGCTCCCGCTCGTCTGGGTGTTGCACTTTGGGACGCATGGAAGGGCCCTGCCCCACAGGGAAAGGGCAGGCAGGTGCGTGCAGATTCACCAGGAAGCTTGGTTAGGGGTCAGAGCAGTGCCCAAGTACAAGCACTGACCTGACTGGAGGGTATAATTTGATATACATGCATACAAAAGGAGAGGTTGCTTTGTATCATTAGAAAAAGCATGTCTCCCAAACACATAATCGGCAAGAAATTGTGTCCAGAGCTCAGTTGGCCTCAGTGTGTAAGCCATAAGATTGGATAGAGATATTCCTCATGATGGAACAGCTCTCTCTGCCTCTTTCTTCCTCAGCCTTGCACTGGCAAGTGCCTGAGCTGTCTGTTGCTTGCTAAATGTTAAGTTTAAGTTGGCTAAAAGATGGTGACCAGCAGGGAGAGGAATGTCCCCCTCTGCTCTGCCCTCATGAGGCCCCACCTGGAGTACAGCGTCCAGGCCTGGATGCTGTATTCCAGGTGGGGCCGTCAGCACAAGAAGGAGTGGAGCTGTCAGAGCAGATCCAGAAGACTGATCATACCAAAGGTGATCAGAGGGCTGGATCACCTCTCCTATGGAGACAGGCTGAGGCAGCTGGGTTTGTTCAGCCTGGGGAAGAGAAGGCTGTGGGGAGACCTCATTGTGTCCTTCCAGTACTTGGAGGGAGTTTACAGACAAGATAGAGACTGACTTTTTAAGTGGGCAGATAGCGGTAGGACAAGAGGGAACAGGAGCACAGAGAGCGCTCTGTTTCTGTAGGAAAACAGACAAGAAAGAGTGTGAGGTGTAACCAGCTCCTGCTCTGCTCTGTCTGCTGGAACGTGTCCACACAGGGTCAGCCTGGCTGGGTTTTGGGAGCAGGCCTGCAGCTGACCCTGCGCCATGTTGCATTTTGGCCAAGGAGGTGCTATTTTTAAGGTGCTTCTGTGGATTTAATATCATTTTGGCCCTGCTTCTGCTGACGTTGTGACAGCAGCACCAGGCCCTGAATGTCAGCTGGCTCCTCTCCTCGTGCTTGTCTTCTCTCTGCTGCGCTTTGCCTCACTGACCTCAGGGCTGGGTGGTTTGCTATGTGCTCTCTGTGGCAAAACAAACTGCTTCTGCCTTTGGATATGTCCCGCTCTCTTTCTCACCTCCACACTGCCTGCTCTGGCTCACAATCTTGAGGCGTTTCACACTGCATTTGAGATACTTTTCTGTTACTGCTGGTTGCCTGATTCAATCCTACTTCTGCAGGTTTGGGGAGCCCAAGGTAGTCGTTTCTACTACTCCTGTGATTCCCTCCATCTGCCACCATTTTAGTTTTAGCCCACCTCTTCTCCATTTTGCTGCCAGTTGACCTCACGAAAGATTTGGCTGTCTATAGTGATAGGATCAGCTGAGATTTGACACCTAATCTGGCTGGGGGAAAGAATTTGACCCCAAGTTAGTCAGGAATGTGATTGATCAGTGTAACAAAAACAGGAGTTGCTTGCTATGACCGAGAAGATGGCATTGTGTTTGGAGACTGGGTGGAAGGCAAGACGGCCTTGTCATCTGTTAATTTAGTCCATCGGTATCTGCTTGGATGTTTGCAAGGTTTTGATAAGGTTTTGTGAACTGGGCAGCCAATAATAGGTACCCCTGAAAGGTTCTGCTAAGATATTTGCAAACTTGTTATGATTCTGTGAATATATAGGTAAAGGAATTGGTATTTTATCAAGAATATAAGACCAGCTCCAGAATGTTGCAAAGTACTTGCAAATTAGTACAGAAAATAGATATTTGAGTTCCTAAAGGAACACATTTGTTTCTGGGGCTTTTCCACGGGTGATACACTTTATAATCCGTTGGTTAGCTTGATCTGTCAAGAAAAGAAGGCTACAAGCACAGACCTGATAACAACTCTCTAGTAAGGTTGTTTTGTAAAAAGGCCCCTTTGAGTTAGCAGCTGAATTGCTTTCTCTTCCTTTGATATCTGCTGGGGTAAGCCTGTGACTTTCTGCAGTCATTTTTCTCTTTCTGTCAAGTACTGAACCCAGTGTCACTGGACAACACTAATTAAGCTTTATCTCATCTCCATCTAACTGAATGGTCAACAAACAGGGCTTTCTCAGTTTAAGTGTTCCTTGAGTTTACATACTTTACAGCACAACTTCTCTTTCTGTGTGGAAGGGTTTTCCTCGGTTACTCTGTGGTGCGCTTTTTGGAAGAAATTCATCCCCTCCTTCTAGTTTATTTGTGTCAACTGTAAGGTCTCCCTGAGCCTCTTCTCTCAGGAAACGTGCATGCCAGAAGAGATCTTTTCAGACAGCACAGCATCCCCAGGGTCTGGCACCTGAAGTAAAGTGCTTGTTTTGTGAGATCCAGTTTTGCACATTTAGATTTCCCTCCTTGCTGTAACCACTAGCTCAATCTGGTGCCTGCTTGAGAAGGTTTTCCATTTCCGTTATAGCCAAACTGGAAAACATCACCAAGCCCATGTTTCCCACAGCTCTTTTTAAATAGAATTAATGGGTACATGTCTAAGACTGGTCAAGACTGGAGCTAGGACCTGAGGAAATGGCCACAAGTTGCACTAGGGGAGACTGAGATTAGATATAAGGAAAAACTTTCTCTCAGAGAGTGGTCAGGCACTGGAATGGTCTGCCCAGGGAGGTGGTGGGTTCACCATCCCTGGTGGTGTTCAAGACGCGTCTGGATGAGCTGCTGCAAGGTATGGTTTAGTAGCTTAACGGGTAGTAATGATGATAGGAGGACAGTTGGACTAGATGATCCTGTAGGTCCTTTCCAACCTTGTGATTCTATGATTCCAGTTTGCTACACTGCAAGCAACATAGACCAGGTGCACATTTTGAAGTGGAGTTGAGTGGAAGACAAGAAGCGATGTACTGACAAAACACATGCATAGAATATGTACGGTGGGTGTCATGCCTGTGTTTTCAGGGTTTATCAAGGTGCTACCATAAAAGTTTTCCTTAAAGTGGAAAATCACCAGAACACTCTGTTTTCACAGTAGTATTGTTATTATTTTCTTTCTGAGGCAATCTCCTATGTTGGTCATGCCAGAATATGAATATCCCATTCCAGCCTGATTTTAGGTCAGAGGGAGAGTTATGAAGGATCTGGTTAACCCATGGAACTTCTCAGCATTTCTGGGTTTCAGTGAAGCAAAAGCATCTGGTCTTCTGCTCTAGAGTTAGAACTTAGCAGCCCTGGTCCAGGAACAGGGAGAAAATAAAAGGAAATGTGCAATAGAAGGCTGCTAAGTGAGCTGTGAGGGATGCTGAAACCACCAGGCTCAGCAGTAGATCATAGAGTTACAGAATCATAAAATGGCTTGGGTTGGAAGGGACCTTCAAGGTCATCATATCTTTTCAGGGTGTTTTCACCTTTGAAACTTCCCAAGGGAAGAAATGCAGACTGAAAAATCCTTTTCACTTGTACATGACAGGGTGCCAGCAAGTGGCAGCAGCTCCCTGCATGACAAAGAGGCTGTCCGTATCTCACATCAACTGCCTGCTCAGCCATTTATCTGAAAACAGAGCAACAACAACAAAAAAGCCCAAATCACAAGCTTTTCTGATATTGCTGGAATAACTTAGCCTAGGACTGTTTGGAAGAGCCCTGCTCTGATCCCCTTGTGGAGAGGTGTGAAGAGTGAGAAGTGAGTGAGGAAAGGAGAAATGTGGGTTTTAGGAAATGTGGAGTTCCATGTTTTGCAGGAGACCCCATCACTATTCTGGTTTCTCTTTGTCTTCAGTCATCAAATGAAGCTTTTGTCTTTTGATAGGGCAAGGAGGAAAGTAATGTACAATAGCTGTTCTGACAACTCGGCACAGCCCAATTCAGTGGTTTAAAGCTTTCTTTGTTCTGAGTTGGTTCTTATAGTGCTAATGACCAGGTTGCCATAAATAGGCACTAAATAGGTCTGGATGCAGTAAAGGAAAGTGTAGGTCAACGTTAGCTCTTATGTTGTTCTTTAGATGTCTGTATCAAAGAGCTTCATAAAGAAAGGGAAGGTGCATTTTCAAATTCTGCTCCCTTTTAGATACAGAGGGGGAAACTGAGGCATTTGAGTGTGCAAGTCACATGGAAAGTTGCTCATCAGAGCATAATGGGGACAAGGACAGCCCTGGGCTCTGCCAAATGTCCTTGCTGCCCAACAGCAAAGCATCATCCAATGGGGCAAAATTAGCCCCCACTAAAACCATAGGTTAATGGATTTGTCTCATGGAGAACTGGTGCCTGCTAGGGTACAGCCATTTGAACCAGGTCAGAAGGACACAAATGTGACTGGTTGTGTCTGTGGAGGCATAGCCAAACACTGCCACTGTGCCAGTCCCCGGGGATCTACATGGGAAAGTCCTGCAGGGGATGTCAGCGGCCATTCTCCATCCACAGGCAATTCATCTGGGTCTGGCATTTGTGAAACACCCAGTGCTGGCCAGCCGTACTCAGAGCATTGCATTCCTCCTCTCTTTCTAAGAAATAAGCCCTGCTGCTTGCGCAGAGATTACCAGCTGGGACGCAGCCACTGCAGGGGACTCAAGCGACATCTGCCCTGTGTGGTGGGCAGCTGAGCCCGGGCAGGCATTCTTCAGAACACAGCAGACTCAGTGCCATGTAGAGAAACCTACTCTGTCTCTGTGGCAAGCTGGTGCGGAGCCCAGAGTATGACCTTTTTTGTCTGGCATACTCCCATGTAATGTGACCTGGTGTCGATTCACTGCCATGTGGTGTGGTGACAGTGCTCGCTGGCCTTTGAACTGTGCAGGAAGTTGCATCCCTCCCCCAGACCAAAAGACTGCCGGTAAACCACACAGAATGCCATCCAACTTGAGCTATTCTTTATTTTATGTTTCTTCGGATGAAAGTATTTGACCTGAAGTCACTTTTCTCTTTGAAAAGGGAGCTTGTTTCTTAGAAAAGATTGATTGGATTCATAGCAATAAATGTAGTCTGAATTCCTGCAGTGTTTGGGGCTGCCCGTCCTTCCCACTCAAACAGGGCCACTGCTGTGGTGGCCTGGCTACAGGTCTGAGCCACCATGCTCTGTGCTCCCATACTGTGCCTCGGCAGCAGCCCGGGGCAGGGACACTGCTGGTTATGGCACAGTGCAGGCTGAGTGCCCGATGCCAATTGACTTACCGCACACGGGTAAGCAGCTCTGTTCTTTTAATACCTCAGATCGAGTCAGAGGCAATTCGATGTGAAATTCCTGTGTTAAGGTGAAATCACTTATTTTCCAGCATCCCACTTCACCCTAATCCTGTTTATCCTGATGTGAGTCTGTGCTAGCCTGTAGGGAGAGGGAAGAGCAAGGAGGTCAAAAAACAGTTCTGGATCTGCTGCTGCAGCAAGAATCGTCTCCCTGGCTTCACATCCTCAGCAAGCTTCTTGCTACCAATGCAGAACAACAACGCTTCTTCCTCTTCGTTCTCTTACCTTCACTCTGGACTGTAACAAAAACCAGTTTGTTTGGGAGGCGATAAGAGAAACAAGATGGACGTGACAGTACCTTTGATAGAAGGTTAAAGATGGGAATATCCAGAAAACAGAGAGAGAGTAAGTCAAAATGCAGAACTGCCTTCCAGAAAACTGAGGTCAAGGATTTAGGATTTGTAATTACTTTAGTCAAAGACAATAAATTCATGGGCCCAGTAAAAAAAACACGAGAGGGAGGTGGATGAATAAAATAGCAAGACTTCCAGAATCAAGATGCTCAAATAATAGGATGCAGTGATAGCACTGTGATCTGAAAGAAACTGATGTCTTGGATGGTGAATTTCTACTATTTACATGTCTTACTTTGCTTTGTAAGCACAGCACTTGGGAAAGGAATTGTGTTGTTTGGTTTAATTTGTGCCTCACGTCATTGTCTATTTCTGCAGCTTTTTGGTTATTGGTGATAGCATTGAGTCTGTCAGTAGCTCATCTTGACTCTGGGATTGCAGACTAGATTTGCAATGGTAGCACTGTGGCAAACCTTTCCTTGGACATCCTGATGCAATTAGCTGTGGTATCAGCGAGAGATTCGCTCTGCACAAAGCATCACCTCCAGGTAAAGGTGCAGTGAACAAGCAAACATTTCTGAGACAGCACAGACTTGTAAACCCTTCCACAAGATTGTTGAATGACAGCAGGTTGAAAGTATGTAATGAGAAGCAGAGAAGCACGAGTTCACTGACTAAGCATCCCTAAAGGGACTGATGCTTAATCTTTTCATAGACTGTGCCCTCTCACCCTGCTCTGAAGCAGGAGAAATGACATGCTCAAGAGGAATGACATAATTAAGAGTAAGGTTGATCTACTGCAAAATTTAGAGCTTGACTTCTCGCTGACCTGCCTAGAACAGGCCAGTTCATCAACCAGGCCGTTGCACACAGTCCTTGGTTTGTCCCTAACCCCTTGCTCCTTTTTTTCTGGGAGGCTGGTGAAGGCTGCCGTGCAGCACACCGCAGCGCAGACTCAGTCTTGAGGCAGATAAGGATCCCCTGGCCAAAAGTCACCTTGGGTCCTGGGTCAGCTTTGTGCTCCCCTAATAGTTGTGCTGAAATATTTTAGGTGAGACCTCCTGTTCCACAGAGCTGCAGTTTTGAAGTCTCAACTCTAAACCAAAGTTGGAGTAAAGAGCTACAAAATAAGTGTCATAAATCACTGCGTCAACTACTATTCACTTGGCTGAGACAGTTGATTACCAGGAGAAGCCCAGGCTGAAAGGCGTGCAGGGTAGCCAGCTACAAGGAGACTGAAGCCATCTCCAGATATCTCAGAAAACCCTTCCCTGGAAGGAACCGTAGTGGGAAGAATGAAGGTTCTGTGCAGATGCAAGACCTTCTCCCTCGTGGTTAGCAGCTCAGGCTATCAGAGCTCTGCTGCAGGAGTTGCATATGGGAGTGCCAAGGTAACCCTGAGGGCTTGTCATCTAGGTGGCGCACGTACAGCTATGGGAGAAAAGGGGACAGGCTGAGTACCAATGTCCCACATGGGTCTGTACAACCCAGGCTAACAAGCCAGTATCAGTGTTTTACTGATGTTTTCATCCAGACTGTGTCATATGACACCAACTCCTGCATATTGTACCTTCATAATATCACATGTCCAGACTGCACCCACAGGCATCATCTCCTTGGCATCATCCTGGCACCACCCTACCACCACCCCTGCATCATCTTGGCGTCCCAGCAACTGCAAATGACCGCACGGTTTCCCTGACTGCTGGGGCTGTCCTGAGAGCTGAACAATTGGCAGCTGGTGTGGGGTGCTGTGAATACCCCGTGCCAGCATTCCTTCCGGCCTCCCCCCGCCTCCGCTCCCGTGCATGTGCTGTTTGGCAGGGGAGGCACCATTCCCATTCGTCAGGTGGGTTTGCGATGAGAGGGCTGTGATAAGAGACCCTGCACATTCATCAAGCGCTTATTCTCAGGCTGGTCCCATCTGCAGTGTTTTCATTATTTTCTTTCCTCCCTCTGCTCGGCTCAGGCTGCTCCGGGAGAAGTGGCACGTAGGCACATACGTCCTTGCGCACGCTATACTTGTATAAACTCCATCAGGAAGTCATCTGGCCAAACTTTCCAGGCGCTGCTTTTAACTCTTCCCTAGGCAGGCTGCACTGGCAGCCCGGGGATTTCCAGGGAGCACGAGCACATGCGTTCATCCTCTTGCTCTGTTTATTGATTCCCACCGCTCTCCTTCCTACGAGCCCCGAGCACGCAGCGGCGCAGTGTTTGAGCCCAGCCTCCTCAGAGTTCCCACCAGAAAGCCATCCCCCTCAGCTGTACAGGGCTGCAATAAAGCTGCCTTGGCTTTCCTGGAGGATGGATGAGGTAACAAAAGCCGCTTCCCACAGAGTCGCCGCAGCAGAGGTTTGCCCTGGCACAGCAGTAGGAAGGAGCGGCGGTGGGGCAAGGCTGTCCACGGGGGCAGTTCTCTCTTGCAATCGTTCTTCCTGAACTGCGTGTCCTCTCCAGGCACAGAAGTTGTGAAGAAAGTTCTCACAGCCCTTAAATGTTTACTGTGGTCAAGGAAAGATTAAAAAAGAAAAAGAAGAAATCCTTCACAAGTGACCCTGTCTTCAATGGAGACGTGCCTTGCTGTATATCCCGCTCTGAACAGAGGCACGATTACACACCCACGTATGCACATCAGCATGCATATAGACATTTCAAAGGTCTGAGAAAAACCTTCTGAGACTGTTCCAGTAGGATAAAGGTTGCTATTCCTCCCCAGGACATGTGGATAAATAGATCTCCTAATGATAAATGCAAAATAATTGCCATTCCATTTTGTTGGTGCCTGTTGACTGAACGCTCCCAGATTTCAGGGGCTCTTACAAGCTTTCGGAGCCTACTGCACTTAGGAATGGAATTGCTGGAGATTTTATCCTGTGCCGGTGGATATGGGATGGGGATGTCCAAGCTCACTTGCTGTTTGGTCAACAGTGCCAGCCATTTATTTGTTCCAGCTGACCTTAGTGCAAATGTGAAACATGTCAGATCGATAGATCTCTGTTGGAGAGATGCCACCAATGGTGATGTGGTCTCTTTTGGTTCACAATTGTAAACCAACCCAGAACTTGACTGTTTATACATAAAGTTGTTCCTCCACTCCCAGACATTCTTCCCTGGTTTTATGGGTATTCATTTATCTGTTCTGTTGTTACAAAACTACAACATGGTGAAATAGACTCAGTATAAAGGTTTTGGATACTCCTGGTTGCAAGAGTGTAAATCAGAAGAATTAACTTCGTTAAATTCAGTTTGGGTAGGCTGGTGTTAATTTTGCCTTCTTTATCAGATTTCCAGGTTTCTGTGTAAGATAGGGGAGTGTGCATTTGCATTCAGCCTTGCTTGGACAGCTGCAATATAGAAAGTGAGATGCATCGTTAGTGCACTAGAACTGGTAGATGTTGCTCACCACCTAAGTCTGGCTGAAAGGACAGAGCAAAGAAAATAGTGGTTACCTAAATCATGACACCCCCCTCCATAACCTTAGGTAAATCAGCTCTCATGCACTGACCACCTAAGTCAGTAGAGATTCACGTGGATTTAGTAGGAGATTGAAATGCAGTAAAGTGAAGCAGTGTAGATTACTTCTGTGCAACTACTGTGTGGCTCAGAAAGAGTCAGTCCTGTATGCCCATGGGAGCAAGAACACTGGGCAGTGGGCTGACAGAGACGCCTCGTGCAACCCTTGGCCATGCCTGGGCCCATCACCAGGCCGCTCCAGAGCCTGACTTGCTTCGGCTCTCTCAGAAGGCTCAGGGACAGGTCAAGGTGAGGATAAATCCCTCTAACCAAGCTTTAAACATCAGCCTAAAGCAGGAAGAAACTGGCTCGTTTCTGCCTGCAATCATACATAAACTCATTCTTGCACGGCAGAGCTCAGGGCAGGCTTCCAGAAAAGGCTTCCAGCATGGCCAGCTTTGTGTGCAGAAGACAACCTTATGGGCAGCCGGCAGAGAAGGCATCCTTGTAGGTGCTTTTCCCTTTCTGTGACAGAGCCTTTGAGACTGAATGTCCGACATTCAGGAGGTGAAAGGATGTACAGTGCTAAGTCCTGACCTTGCCGTAACCCGCGGAGGAGCAACAAAGATCCCCTTTAACCATCTACGGCGTAAACAGCAAGGAACACACACGTAACAAAATTAGAAAGGAATCTGATAGATAGCCCCAAAGATAAATGCCACTTTAGGCAATGTTACTTTAAACTGTTGACAGAAGCACCATTCAAAGAGAAACTGTGAGGTGTAAGCGCTCCTCTGCTTCTGGGTAGGATAAGGTGTCATGTAAAGTGCGTTTTGTCTTCTTGTTTTATCTCCCTCTCTCCACTCTTCGCCAGTGAGAACATGCACACTGAAAGCATTAAAAACAGACCGCAGTGAGTTTGCTTCGCTAACACATCTCCACATCAAAGGCATTGCTGGAATCTATTGATTCTGGCAGAATCACAGAAACCGGTGATGCTGTTAGTGAGAAATCACGCACTTTTCAGTTGA
Source organism: Bambusicola thoracicus (assembly GCA_002909625.1). Lineage (NCBI taxonomy): Eukaryota > Metazoa > Chordata > Aves > Galliformes > Phasianidae > Bambusicola > Bambusicola thoracicus. The sequence goes on from PPHD01001236.1 coordinate 30,578, forward strand.
TTTCAGGGAAAAAAGAAGAAAGAAAAGAATCTCTGGAATGTGCAAATATTCACCCTGCAAAGCTGCTGATAAATAGTAAACTATTTCAGTTGTTTCCTCCAACGTCAATAGTCAAGGATGCCCTTATTGACAAACAGTAGTGCTTCAGCTTACATTACGTTACGAGAAGCTGCCCTATTTAATTTTTAAGTTTTGTTTTCGATGTTTGTGGATAACATGTGACAGCTCTTATCTGACCTATTGTTTACTTCCTATTTCTGAACAGAAAGCATCCTATGCCAGCGAATGGCGTTGGTACACTGCCCTGTGAACGTTGTGAAAAAGCCAAGAGCTTATCAGTGACAGTGGGGCAGGACCCCAGTTCAGCTTACTGCCACCCTCCAGGAGCAGGCCGGGCAGATTCACCTCCAGTATCGATGTACCTTACTTGCAGTCTCCTTGGAAAATCTACTTCTGACCAAAAGACCCAGAAACTATTTTGAACAAAACAGCATTTCCCTTTTACTTTTGCCTCATAAGTATGAAACAATTGCATCTGTAGACTGCTTCGACATGAGAAGCAAAATTTCTGCTGAAAATGGCTCTGTGATTTCACACCTGTGATTCAGAGCAAAACCTGGGAAAGACACAGAAGAAACCACACACCGGGTGTGTGTATCCACATTCCCACTGCAGATGTTGCTAATGTGATGGCTTCATAAACATGGAATCATGTTTATGGGCTCTGTTGGTAGCACTGCACTGGCTGCTGACCCTTCCAGGAAGTGCTTTCTTCCTGTACCTCCTCCCACCACCTTGCTTGTGATCCCAAGTCCTGACCTACAGGATGCCGTGACGATCCAGCATCACCTCCACTGGGGTAAGAGTATCTGTCTGGGTATCTAATTATAGAGGGATGGAAAAATGCCCACCAAAGGCTGAGGATAAGTTTTCCAATACGTAGCACAGGAGTAATCAATACTTGCATCAATACTTAATTAATCTATGTGAAGTGGAACAGCTTCAGCAGGAGGGAATGAGATCATCTCTTTGAACCCCAGCGTGCTGTGCAGTGTCATGTGGGATGGGAGACGTGGGTTTAAATCCTTATAACTTGAGGTCTTACTTCTCAAACCCTTGGGTAGGAGGGTGCTGCTGTCCGGAAGGCTTTGACAGGTCTGACCTACCCTTAGCATATGAAACCTTAATCCCTGAGGAAAAGCGCACTGGGATCAGTACAAGCCTCCTTTGATCTCAAGGACCTTTCAGGCTGGTCTCTGATGAAAGTTATTTGCCTCAAGGCCCTTGAGTCAGACCCCTAGAGGGTCCCTCTATGCTCCTCACTAAGAACTGCAGTTTCATCCAGGGGCTGCAGCACACCCCAAATCCCAGCCTCCCGGAGTATGTCCCCCCTTGTGCCACAGTGGCTGTTCAGCCACTCAGTCCTCGGAGAGATGCTCATTTCTGGGCTCTTCCCCACAGGGATATCCGTGGTCTGACTCAGTGGCATGGAAAGCTTGCTGGGAAGTGGGGGAGAGTTGTCCGCCACAAGCACACGGTGACATAAGTGGTGGGCAAGAAAAAAACAACAGCTTTTCTGTTGCAACAGAAGGAGAAGGTTTCAGCTTCGGGTTCCCCTAACGGTGACTAAGCTGTTCCCTCATCCAGCCCCCAGCTGCTGGCTAATGGAGAGGCCCTGCTGCACCGCGTGTTCCTGTAAGCCTTGGGTCATCCCATTTCACAGCTTCTCAGAAGGCATCTGTCAGTGCGTTGGTTTCATGAAGTACACAGAACAGAGATTAAGTTGTATTTCAACCACCCTTTCCTTTCTTACTGAGCACTTTGCGTAGGAGTGGCAGCCCCTTTGTTAACTGATGGGAAGGTGAGCGTGTCTCGCTCCTCCGTGTGTGCCTAAGCTTAAAGCATGGCTCTTCCTCCTGACCTGTGGTATGACTTACTTAATACCCCTTGGCCTGCAATGAGATGCTGAAAATCCACACTTTCACTTATGTAGATGATTAACGTTTTCAGGACGCTTTTTCTTTTTAAACAAGATCTCCCTGGTGTTAATTACAGCTGTGATTTTAAAGCACTGTATTTATTCCTGGATACCCGGATCGAAATGGGTGAGCTGAGTCACAAATGCACCCTGGGACAGGGTTAGGGTTAGGGTTAGGGTTAGGGTTAGGGTTAGGGTTAGGGTTAGGGTTAGCGTTAGCGTTAGGGTTAGCGTTAGGGTTAGCATTAAGGTTAGGTTTGGGGACAGGGATGCTGACACGTGGGGCCACTCAGGAAAAGCTCTTCCCGAACGGTTCCAGGAATCACTGCCAAAAAATGGAGAGCTCTGGTAGTCTCCATGGGTATAACGAATGTCCCCGTTTGCAGATACCCACCCAACTGACAACCCTTCTTCAAGAGTTCGTGTTTCTCAGCTTTCAGTGGACCATGAGTCTTCCCTGTTCATGACTTCCCTAGAGTGCTATGTTCCATTCTCATATCTGGTGAACAGTGTCCGAGTAATCAGGCGGGCTCGCCCTTATCTTTTGGGGTAGAGGATGAAGGAACAAACATGATGAATGTTCATCAGATAGCTGAAATGCATTACAGGAAGGGGCTCAGACATTGTCGTGATAAGCAAATATGAGAGCTTACTTGATACACAATAGAGGCTTCAGTCTGTTCCTGACTTCCCCAGGAGTGGCTCTATAGAGTTGCCATGGGCACTGTGGGAACGTGGGCTGTTCCCAGGAGCTCGGCAGGCTGCTCCCTGCACTGTCTCCAGTGGGATTACCCATCCTGGGCAGGTTACCTGAGGGGCAGGACGTGACTCCGGGCGCTGTCTCCCGCACTCTTTGGGAACACCTCCAGCATGGAGGCAGGGATGTCTTCCGCTGTACGTGTGAAATGTCCTTGGCACTGGTGAGCAAACTGGCAGCACCTTTAGGAACAGCACAGCTCATTGCTTCAGGGTTTGGGAAGGAGTTTTCCGCAACCACTTTGTTGTCTCAAAGCCCTGAAGGCTGTGTGTCCTCAGCAAACCGCAGGGTGATACCACCCCAACACCTTTAAACGCATTTTGGCTGTCTCAGAGGAGCCTGGTGAGCATCTCTCAGCACCCACAACCGAGGAGGCGAGCCATGGGTGGCCTCTGCAGACTGCTGGGGAACAGGAGCTGTTCTCAGCAACTCTTAAGCATTTGAGCCGGAGGCTAAGAGAGGGAGGGGGTGAGCTGAGATAAAGGATGCAGGGTGATTTGTAGGAGGAGGCACTGTGGAAGGGGTGAACTTATAGCAGAAAGAAGGGGCAGCTGCATGCTTGACTATCTTATATATATGTATATATGTATATATATGTGTGTATATATATATATATATGTATGTGTATATAAATCTATGTATTGCAGATATGAGTTTGTGCTTCTGGTATATCCCTACCGGGGGAACAGCCCTTCCAGAAGAACTCCCAACACCTCCTCTCCACTGAGGTGCTCAGCAATCCTTCAGCTAGAAGAGGTGGAAAGAGAAAAGGTGGGCAGGTTTGCTAGCATACAGCTGCAAGAGAAGGAAGAAACTGAGAAATGAAGAACTGCAATAACAGCGGGACATTTTTGTCAGAGGTACTAATACCAAGAACAGCTGCCTGTCACTGAACTGTTTTTCCCCTTTGCTCACTAGGACCCGTTAAATATGCAGAAGCTGCGTCACCTCCCTTGACAGACAACTCTGGAGATGTCGTTTGTATGTGGGGCTGCCTAAGAGTCTGCAGACCATTGGAGCCAGCCCGGAGCTCCCAGAAATCACGAGGGAAGGCAGGCTGTGCAGCCACCTCCCAGGGGCATCACAACTCCCCGCTGGGTGCATGCATGGTGCCACGAGGACCTCTCTTTGTGCAGGATCGTTGCTCTGAGTGTGCTTCCCCTGCTGCTATTGCAGCTCTCTGCAAGACCTCATATTTCTCAACCGATTTCCTTCCAGCCCCACATTTGCGAGTGCTGAGGGCTGTGGCAATTGAGTGATCAAGCATTCTCCCTGCCAGCGTTTTCTACCCGGGCCTCGTGCTGACCCTCGGGGTTATCAGAAAAGCCTTTTGTCAGACGTCAGCCGGAGCAGAAATTGGCACGGAGACAGCGCTGCAATTCTGGAAGGCATTGCACTTGTACTGGCAAAGGTGGGGAATGCAGTCCTGGCATTTGTGGTGCATCAGCCCACGCGTGGTCGCAGTGCCTGACGGCGCAAAGAAGAATTGCGGCTGTAAAATTGCCCATAGCAGCTGAGCATCCGCTTTGCCTCGCCTCATCCTCAGGATGCAGAGCGCTCTCTCAAGGAGCAGTTTCTTGCTGGTTTAACAGCCTGCAGGACTGCCCAGCTGCACGTTGCAGAGGATGCTCGACTGTGAGATCCCAGCCCCACGCCCAAGGGGTGCGTGCACACAAAAATGGGGCCACCTGAGTCAGATACGGGCTAGATGGGAGGGTGGAGGACAGCCCTCCAGAAGAAAGGAAGCCATAAGTAGAGCTGCCTCCTTGCTCTGTGCCGCCTCCAAGAGCCCCCAGGCTGCAGCCCCCAGCAGTCTCTGTGGGGCACTGCCACAGAGACTGCTGGAAAATGAAACTTCAGCCCTGCTGGCAGCCACCCAATTTCAACCATTTTTTGTTTCATTCTTGAAAGAAGGCGAAGGGGGATGCTTTGTTTTCTCTCGGGCTTCTCAGAAATGCTTATTTGGGAATGGGGCATTTTCAAATGTCATATTTGGATGGAAAATCTTCCTCCAGTCTGAGATGCCTGAAAACATCCCACTTGGCTCTCCTCCATGCAGCGGACGGCTGACTCCCAGCCCTGCCGCCACGTGCTCAGTGCATGGGGGGACATGAGGAGTACGGGCTGGTTCCTCTGTGCCCAGAAGCACTTGGGAAGGGGCTTGTTCCTGCGCTGTGCTTTGAAAGCAGTCACCAAACCCTGTCAGCGTGTTCCTGAGACCGGGCTGCCGCCCCTCGTATAACCACGAGTAAGTCACAGGCAATTAATGATCTGCCAGGGGGTACTCCTCGACTCACGGTCCTGTAGCCAAATCCTGTGTTACTCGTTAGACCACACATCCTCCCTGCTCTCTGAGTGGCATCCGAGCAGCCTGGTCAGGGCTCAGGGAGTGAGGCGATGTCACCTCACGTTTACCAGGGGACAAGTTTCCCACACTCCTGCGTGGCTCTTCTTGTTTTGATTCAGGGATTTTGTTTTCCTAAAGAGTTAAAATAAATCTCAAACTGCGACTGCAGCACTTTTTTTGCGTGCGGCGTTTGCTGCTAGATAATCCTTCGAGGGAAGCATTAAAAAGCAGCGTGGCATTTTTGTCATCAGTCCAGAGTCGGCTGAACAAGGCTGGCCAAGGGCTGTAAATGTGGTGCGGCATTTGTGCATGACGGAAAGCGCTTTCCATCTCTCAGAGCTTGTGACTGCCATTTCTCTTCCTTCTGGCCATGAACCGCTGCTCACAGGCTTTCTCTGATCCAGCGAGACACTGTGGCGGTGCCAGAGCCCGACTCTCATTCTGCTCACTCTGTGCTGCTCCAGAAGCAAGGACAGACAGGGGACACCTTCTGCCCCATGCTGGCCCCTGATCATCTCCTCTGGCCACACCAGGAGGAAATTCTTTACTCAGAGGACAGTGAGGCACTGGCACAGCTGCCCAGAGAAGCTGTGGTGCCCCATCCCTGGAGGCGCTCAAGGCCAGGCTGGATGGGGCCCTGGGCAGCCCGAGCTGCTGGGGGGCAGCCCTGCCCATGGCAGGGGTTGGGGTGAGGGGGCTCTGAGGTCCCTTCCAACCCAAACCATTCTGTGATTGTACACCATTGCTGCTATGGGCAGCTCTCAGTTGCCACAGTGTCTGATAGGCACCAAATCGTGTCCCAGTTAGTGCCCAGCCCAGAATTTGGGAATCCGGGGAAGAAAGGTTTGTTCTTTCATGCTTTCTTTCTCTTTAAAACCACTTTAAATCAAATACCACTGCCTTTAAAAATGTGGTATTTTTGAAAAGCTTTTAAGTTTTTTTTTTATCTTTTTCTTTTTTTTTTTTTTTCCTTTGATATTCAGTATTATCAAAAGTGACTGGAGTGACATTAATGGTAGTGAAACAGGGTCTTGACCTTCTCCAGAAGGTCCAAACCAGCACTTAGAGCCTGCACCTCACTGCCCATTAGTGCGGTTCGAAAATGCCTCCTGTGTGATGGCTGGGATGATATAACCTCTCAGAGAATCTCTTCAGTTGCACACAAGTCGTGGGTTTTTAAAGCCAAGAACTTTGCTTTTTCTTGGTGCCTGTTTGAGAACAGTTTTCTGGCTGATGGCTGAGGAAGTAGGAGGAGGGGACAGCAGCAGAGAACGGCCATGATGCACTGTAAGACAGTGAAAGGCACCTCCACATGCAAACTCACCATGAGAATGGGGGCATTCAGCATTGAAACTCAGCTTGAGGTGCTTCTCGTGGACACAAGGATTCAATGAAGCCTGCGGTGGGCTAAATAACACCAGATTAGTGCTTTGTTTTGGAGTACTACAGACCTTCCAGACTGAGGAGCCACACTGTGGTATGTTCCACTTGAAGATTTGGCCTTTAAAACTCCACTCTCTTATCACGGTCTTGTAACCAAATCACAACTTGTGAGCTGATAAAGCAGCTTTCCGGGCCACTGCGTGCACTTTGTTTTGATATCTCAGTACTAGCATTTCATCCTATGGATGGGATGAGATGGGATGGGATGGGATGGGGTGGGATGGGGTGGGATGAGCAGGCAGAGGAAGGCAGCGCAAGGTATAAGTGACATTGCCAGCAGCGTCTGCCCTTCTGCGAGGCTGAGGCACTGCATCCAGGTGGCAGGTCCCCAAAGAAGCCCGTCACAGGGAAACCTCCTTTAGTGGATGGGACACATGAGGACCATCTCAAAATGCCAAGAGAGCTCAAACCCCCTTGGGAACCTGGGGGAATGGAGATCAGGGAGGCTGATGGAGGTGAGAACTGAGCATGGGGTCAGGTCTCACCAGTGTGACAGATGAGGGGAAGCTTCCTCTGACACCAGATGAAGACCCACAAAGGGCTGCTCGTAACACCTCCTCTCCTGCTGCGCTGCTAGGGTCTGCAGGGCAGCTGGGGCAGAGGAAACCAGTGTGAAAAGGCAACAGAAGGTACTGCAGTGCAACTTCGTGCTTGCCCAGTTACCTGATGGTTATGACCATTCTTTATTAAGAAGCCCCTGTCCTCAGGCCTGACCCTTCAGCCTGTAATGGTCCTCAGCCTTTTCAAGAGTGATGAAACCTGCCTCAAAACCAACCAGCCTCTCCAACCACAGCTTGATCTTTTTTCATTTTATCACTGAGGGCCCTGAAGGGCTGCTCATTCCTACCACACAGTGCCCAGCACTTATCAAGGATTTCAGGATACTTCCCACTGCACAGTACCTCTCCTCACTCCAGCCTATGCTCTGTGTTGGGCACAATGGAGCCAGTTCTCAGCTCTCTGCTGGGCTCGGCCACAGTCCACCTCATCCATCAAATCTGCAGCATCTGCAGCTTCTCTCTCACAGGCTGAGGGGCTATACAAGCACTTGACATCCTTAAATCCTCTCCTTCTTCTGTTTCTACAGTGCTGCTTCCCTTCTACCCCAATCCCTGCCATCTTAATGGACTGCCAAGAACTGCACTGATTTATAACCTCATCCTACCTGATTCTCACCTGCTTATTCAGAGCAGGGCAGCTGAACTCATCTGCTTCTTCTCTCCAGCCAAACCGACCCACTTTCCCCATCCCCCTGATGCCACCCTCCTCTCTTCCCTTCCACGTTTGGCTAAGCCTCTGTCCTGACATTTGAAGCTCTGGGCTGAGCACCCTCTGACCACAGCTCAGCTCAGCTTTCCTCCCACTCTTCCCTTTCATGTGGGAGCACCGGGACCTCATCTCTTCTTCCACTCCCTCCAGCTCCAGATCCTGCACATGCTTCCAACTTCTCATCTCCCCAGGCAGCTTCTGTGGCCATAAGGGGTCTTGATTTCACCCACCCAGCAACTCATCCATGTTCTCCAGCTCACCTCACACAGCTTGCCTTTCACCTATGCTCCCTATTCAATATTATTTGTTCCTTTTGGGGGGCCTTAGGACAGCAGTATCTCCCCACCCAGGCAGCCCACGCTGCAGTCAGACTTCCTTGTGAGATGTAGTGTTTATGTGCAGGGCAAAGACACTGACCCAATGGCAAAAAAGCAGCTAGTTCCTGTGAAAATGCTCACACTCACTTGTCACATCACTGCTTTTCTACTTCTCAGAAAAATATATATTCCTGTTAGTTTTGTTCACAGTTTTTGTTTCATCACAAACAGACGCTCCTTCTGTTATCGAGCACAAGGACTTGCGGTGTAGCAATTCATTCAGAGAAAGCTACGTGCCACGGACAGTAAGACAAGCTGCAAGCTTCAAGGGTCACAGCCATAAACCCTGCTCTCCTCCCTCCCTCGTGTTTTCTCTCTGGCTGAGATGTGCCTGCAACTGATGGGTTTCCCATATCTCTGCTCTGTACCCCAAGGACAAAATGCTGCTGCTGAGTCCTGAAGGCTCTGTGATCCCCCCTGAAATGTCAGCTGCTGAACAGGAGCTGCACAGGCCATGGCTAATGGAGAGCATTTTTCTTGCAGACAGGCTATCAGCCAGAAGAGAAATAAAAAGTACCAAGAATCCTGCCTTAATGACTTCCAGCACCACCTGCTATGCTCAGAGAGCTGCCATTCCCCAGCTTGTCTTTTTGCAGCTCTGGACACTGAATGTGCCAGTCGGTAATACGGTATTTGTGAAACCTCAACAATGTCCTTAACAATTTTGCCTGTGAGACGCAACCACTGGCGTAGCACGTTCCATCTGGGAGAGGTTAAATGCAGGAGCCCACCTGTCTGACACGTCCAACCCATGAGCAAACCTCACGCGGTACAGACAACCTGCCATTCCAGGTGTCCATCCACCAGACACTGCTCTGCTGTCCTCCAGGAGTACCACTCTGGCCCTGCTGCATGTTGCTGCTCAGCAGTTTGGATGTCATCAGCGTGTATGTGTCAGGATATTTTCAGCATCTCCATCAACAGCTGGCTCACCGGACTTCTAAAGAGCTATTGAAAACATTAGAGTGCTCCTTTCGCCGGTGGCAGAAGGACTTGGCCCACGCAAGCCATGCATGCAAAGGGTGCAGACATGGACAGCGAAATAATCCTGGCCAGGGGTTCAGAGCCGCAGCACCTTAACAGTAGAATAGGAAAATGAAGGATGACAGAACCCAAATTACTATCCCATAGGGATCTGCCTGCTCTTCATATCCCGGCCCCCAGCTAGCTGCGTGATTGTCGCAGAATTGCCTCTCCTCTGACTCATGATGTTTCTGCGGGACGCCTTGACTATAATGTGACTTCTCCCTGAGAGCAATTATTAGGGAAGCATTCATTCTCACTGTTTGACATAATGTCGACATTAAAAGTGCTGTGTGTGCACGGAGGAGGTGTCAGCCCTGTCTGCGCAGGGCCCGTTGAATCAGCGTGTGTGCTCTCTGGGCTGTGGATCAGGCCTTGGGGACCAGCTCCTGAAAGCGGGGAAACTGCTCATTAATTTCAGCTTCCAAAAGCACCTGAATGCCTGCGGGATTCAGACCCCGCTAGAGAAAGAAGAGCTCCGAATGGACCCCGTGCAGCACTTGCCCGCTGTGCAGGATGAGGTCCCCGAGCAGATGCAAAAGCTTCCCTTCTTTCTTTCCTTTTTCTTTTTTTCCTCCTCGCGCATGAATTAATGACAGCCAACGCTGGTCACTGAGCAGAAAATCAAAGCCGGTGGGTGGGCGGCCGGCCCTGCCAGCCTCACCGCATCCACTCTGCGGGGATAACCGGCGTGTTACCGTGCCTTGTCCAAATCCTTTGTACGCTCTCGGCCAAAATTCACAAACGCCTCATAGACTTCACGGGGTGAATAATGAAGATGTGCTGATTGCTGACCGCGTGGGGCTGCTTACGCAGAAAGGCACTGCGGCTTCTGAAAATCCAAGGCCACGCCACCAAACTCTGCTCTTTGGTGGCTGCGTGTGCCTTCTTCTATTACCTCTGCACTCCAGGTGATGCCCTGGCTGAAAGCCTTCGGACCTCCAAGCAGGCAGAATTATGGCATTTAGCACATAATTACAGAGCGTTTGAGGGATCTGGTTTGCTTGTGGATGGGCAGAGCCATTACATGCTTTGCAGATGGGGAAATGAAGGTGGAGAGAGAAAGGCGATGAAAGGGAAAGGCTTACAATTGAGGGGCAATTTGTATTCACGGTGGAGGGAAATGTAAGAGTTTCCATAAAGCCCTGAAAAACATATGCAGAAAGAGGGGGAAAACGTTGCAATTTTTGCTTTCTTTTACTTTTACTTCTTTTTTTGTCATTCCAGCCTAACTATTGCCACCTCCTCTCCCAGATCTCCATCCAACCTCATGCGGCACTGGCACCTGAGTGAGCAGGGAGCTCAAGAGCAACACCCGTGTCTGCTTCCAGTAGGGTCACTGGTGATCTCCTTTCTTTTAAAGCTTTCCAAAATATTCTTCTTTAGGTTTTTTTGGGGGGGAGGTGTAGGGGGTGGAAGTGAGGGAGTGGCGTGCCCCATCCCAAGTAAGCATCCCTGTTACGTGGGCAGCGGTGCATCGCTGAAGCAAAAGAGGATTGTTGGGAAACACTGCCTTCTCCCCAAGGCAAGGAAGCCTGGAGCCTGTGTGCAGGGAGGTTTTCAGCAGTGGTACTCCCTTAAATTGATACTGGCACAGGGGTTACAGCACAGCCTGGGGCCACTGGATTGGCTGTGGGTAATCGTGGGGGCTGGTGCTCTCCTCCAGCCACAGGCAATTTGCCACTGACAGCATTTTCAAGTGAGGTTGTCTGTTACTGAAACTGGATTCTTGGTTCTTGATAGTTTGTTGTCATCAATAATTCCTTAGTGAATGGCTGTACTGACCGGCACAGGGTCACTGGTGAACTTCATTGCTGTTTGTGCCCGTAATATTCACTGCTCATTCTGTGGGTTTGGTCTTGGCATTTTTTCCTAGCCCCCAATTCCCAAATCAGTATTTCCTTTTCATAAAGGTTGTTGCAGGAACAAAATCTCTCCAAACACTCGTGCGGCTGCTGTATTATTTAACAAGCCTCCTGCTTAGGAAAAACAGCATAAAAATGGAGATGCTGAAAACAGAGGATCCTGCTGTCGGCTGCTCCATAATACCTTCCTGTTCTGTGAAGATGTGGTGATGGATGTTTTCACCACAGCCTCACTCCACTCGTGGTGACGAGTTCCCGTATCCTGTACTTCACTTGTACTACACTGCAAGCTTGTGCTCATCCACTTCAATGTGTGTTCTGTGAGGCAGCTGATTCCACTTCCTTTAAAGCATCCAGAGAAGGACCCTCCAGCACTAGCACAGAAGGCACATGTCTCTTTATGGCTTATCCCTTAGATTTTGAAGCTGAGAAATCTACTTTTTGCCTGGGGAAAATATTAGCCAACATCACTAGTAGGTTAAAGCCTTTGGTCACAGGTTACGCTATATTTGGTATTACAAACAATAAGAATTTTTTCATGCTGTCAAAGAGCAAATTAGAGAACATACTGATGTTCTTATATGTTATCTCTTACTGTCATTAACAAATGAGACTTCGGGAAAGGTTTAGCCATCAGATTGGTTTTTATTGCCGTGATGTGAAAGATTGGGACCCAGTGGGACCCAGTGCAAATCAATACCCATTTTGTCTTCTTTCTTCATGCCCTTCCTGCTTCCTTTGTGAATGACAGAACTTGGAGGCTTTCAGCTCAAAACCCCCTGGTGGGATGAGTGACTGGTGAAAGTGGGATCCCGCTGGCTGGAAGAATCCACGCCGCAGAGCTCAGGACCATGCAGGCATCTCACTGTCCAGAAGTTCTGGATGAATTCAGCTCCTGACTTTCTCACCCTGGTTTGAAGTGGGTATTGCTGTATTGCTTGGTCTCTTACTTTTCTGACCCTCCACGTTTTATGCATCTAGCGATGTTATTCCTTAAAATAATCTACTTACAGAGCATGGCATTTCCTATAATCAGATAATCTTGATGGTATAAAAAAATAAAATGCTAATAAAGAAAACAGCATCCAAAGAAAGGACGCCTGATCCAAAGTCATCTTCATAAAAGGCATCTCTTTAAATTGAGACACCAGTCTATGTTATCCACAAAGACCTGTAACCACAGACCTAATTGTAAGGGCTTTCTCCATGTGCGTACTACAAAACTTGAGATCATTTGCCAAACAGAGAGGCATACATTGATCAGGGAAATAAAAGCTTTGCCACTGATCCTCTGAGAGGTGATGGCTATTAGCAGAAAGAAACTCAAAACTGATCTAGAAAGTGCAATGTGAAGAGCTTCTGAAGATGCCACACACCGCTGAATATGAGGACAGTGCTGTGTGCTCTCTGCTTCTGTCAGTCGTGTAACAAGAAGGGTGCTTCTACCTGAAGTACAGATACCTGGCTTCCTATTCAAGCACCACAAGCGATCTCCTCCGGTAACACGAACTGCTTACTCCACCCCAAAGTTAGAGCTCACTGTAGAACCATCTGGTTTTGAGTTATCTTGTCACTACCCATCTTGTGAAAGATATTTTCAGGAAGCTAACAACTCCATCCAAAAAGTTCTTCTGTTTTGTCACCCATGATCACATATATTTAGATGCCATATGCCCTGTATTCTCCTTCTCCGGAAGCTCTGGGTTGATTTGTGCCAAGAACTGAATGTAAGAAATTTGCCTTTTGTGTGTTATTGTTCATAGACTCTCGCTCAGCCCCTGGGACTGAGGCATAACGTATATGCGTACATACTTGAAAATAGATTGTCTCGGTGTCCCACTCACAAACTGTGAGCCAACCCGCCTCCCCCACTCCTCGATGGGAGTCATTTTGCCATTTGGGGCTTATGAAGCAAGATCTTTGCTAACCTTCTTGTTCTCTGAAATGCTATATATTGTCTTCCCCATCATCCCAGCCTACAGGCAGAACCAGCATGTGAGGATGTACGATGCATGATTCAATGTCATGCAAAAATTCTGCTGAACTCCTCACATTCTGCAGCAATAGTAGCCTTCTTCTGGGCCGTGACTGGAGAAAGCAAGCTCCAAAGTGTGCAATGCGTGCTTGACCTTACTTTCAAACACCCGTGTGCACACTCAAAACCCCAGAGAACTCATTACATTCACAGTCTAGAAAGTGGTGTTTTGTTCTCCGTCCCCGCTCCGTCTGCCTTTGCATGAATGCAGTTGAAAATGTCAGAGATGCAGCTCCTATGTAACGTAAGAGGAGGATTACAGCTTTCCTGACACTGGAAGGGGAGGTTACAACAATGCAGCTGACGTAGGAAAGGACAGATTACAGTGCATCTGACATAGTAGGAATTATAGAAAATGTATTTACTGCGATGGCTGGAAAATGAATTTAATATGCTGTTCCAGAGGAGGACAATAAAGGCGTGTTGCAACAGTTCTCCCCCCTCTGGAAAGTCGCGTTTCTCACTTGTCCATCAGCACAAACAATCTGTGCTGTATGGCAGGAAATATCGGACGCAAATATCGCATTAATCTCTACGGAAGGATACCTGTTATCGTAACTTGCTCATTCACTAAGGTCTCTCAGTAGTGGCTCAGACAATAGGTGGATATATCAGGTTTTCCCCCTGGGATAAGTGTACCACAGGGACAGCGCTGCAGCGGCGACTTTGATTTTGTTTCTGTTTTCTTTCAGAGCAAGCAAAGGAGAGGGGGGAAGGGAGAGGGGAGAAGCTCTTGATTTTCCAGCACGTGGTGGACAAATGCTGCTAATACCCTCTTCAAAAGAGGCAGAGCGTAGCCCCTTGCTGGGCAGACGTACAGCCAGCCACAAGCAGATAAAGCAATTACGTGGGACATCAGGAAAGCGATTTCCTTTCCACTTCAGACTGCAGCAAGAGCGCAGTGGATCTCAGGAGCTGTTGCATGAATATGGAGGAAATGTGAGGAGGCTGTCATTCATGTTATCCCTTGGGAAGGGTATGTAGGTTTCTGCATGAGTCACACACAAGCGAGGAGAGCAGAGGATGGAGCGAGAGGACATAGAAACCATTACTTTTGGGTCACTATTTCCAGCACAACAAACATGGGTGGCTATAAACAAAACACGTGTGCAACGAATCCCATTGTCTCAAGCTGCTTCCTTTTGGGCGCGTGTCAACATCACCCACAGCTGCGCTGCCGGGGCACCGTTGCATCCAATGCCACAGCTGTAAAAAGCAATAGGATGCTGGTGAAGGTCAGCCCCAAGGAACGAGGCTGAGTTCCCTTCCTGCCTGTGCAGTGTCCGTCCAGTCCCCAGTGAGGGCATCCGCACCGCCTGGAGAATAACTGGGAGGCCTCGCCTGAGCAGAAAAACATTGTGGCAGCCCCAGCAACCATAAAGCCACAGGAAATGGTCTTCAGTCCTCTGGCCTGCCTATAGGAGGGTTCCCAAACTAGCTGAATGGAGGGCCTGGCTTCCCACCATGTCCATCAGACCTGCAGAGTTGCCCCTTCCTATCTGTAGGGATGCCAAAAAGGAAAGATTCCAGGCAAGAGATGGGAGGACGGGCACAAGAGAGCTTGGCCTCAACACTTTGGGGTCTTATTTGGAACTTCAACGTGGAGCTCCCACTGAGAGCCCTGCCTCATGCTGGGGTGCCCCAGGGTGGTGAAACCACCGGTCATGGATGATGGGGTGCCCAAGCCTTCTGACTCCTGTATGACAGTTAGGGACCTATGCGGGGCAGCCACTGTGCCTTGTCCCAGCAGGGCTTTT
>PPHD01001237.1:0-45411 GCA_002909625.1 Bambusicola thoracicus
TTGTAGAGAACAATAAGGTCTCCCCTGAGCCTCCGCTTCTCTAAACTGAACAATCCCAGTTCCCTCAGCTGCTCCTCATAAGACTTGTGCTCCAGACCCTTCACAGCTCTGCTGCCCTTTCCTAGACATGCTCCACGGCCTTGATCTCTTTTTGTACTGAGGCCCAAAACAGAACACAGTACTCGAGGTATGGCCTCACGAGGCTTGAGTACAGAGGGATGATCGCCTCCCTGCTCCTGCTGGCTGCACTATTGCTGATACAAGGCAGGATGCCACTGGCCTTCTTGGCCACCTGGGCACACTGCTGGCTCATGTTCACCAAGCATCAACCAACTCCCAGATCCTTTTCCTCCAGTCTTCCAGCCACTCTACCCCAAACCCGTAGCGCTACCTGGGGTTGTTGTGGCCAAAGTGCAAGACCCAGCACTTAAGTCTCGTTAAACTGCATCCCATTGGCCTCAGCCCATCAGTCCAGCCTGTCTCCAGGCACCCTCAGAAGGGCTTGGCTGCAATTTTGCTAGAAATACAACACACAGTTCAGTCCATGCAGGAACCCAGCAGACAGATATCCCTAGATGGCAGGTGGTTAAGCCAGGAGACCCAGAGGTCTCCTTGAAAGATTCAGACAAGGGCGCTTTTGTTAATCTACAGTTCAGATGTACAAGAAGAAAGATGTATACAAACACCACCCAGGTAACATCTTCATGCATGAATGGCAATTTGCCAGCAACAAGCATTTCCCTGCATAATGGAGGTCTTGCTCTGAACAGTAAGCAGCCATTTCATTGTCCCCAAATCACAATAACCAGACACAAGCTACACAGCCTTCACTACCTTCACGCATATGGAGTGCTTTATGTGTACACATAAGATCTATATATGAAGTGACAGGAGCCAGTTACACATCTACAGCTTGCCACCATCCTGGAACTTGAGAAACAGCATTTCCGTATCACACTAGAACAAAGGACACTGAAATACTGTTATACATGAGTTGTGAAGATTGAGAAGCCTACATCCGCTTGAACATTAATACAGAACTTGGAAAGACAAAGTCTGACAAATTGGCAACACTGCAGGATTTGATGCAGTTATACTCTGGGGAAACAAAACACCAAAGACCACAGAACTGAACAAAGGCCAAACTTCTGATCGGAAGAGTTTAGTGACTACAGAGAAAAGCCAACAATGGGAACAGAATAAACAAGCCCTCATTTGCTAAGTGAAAATATTTTAATTCATTCTTCATATAAACTGTTATTAATATACATCATACAAATATCTAAATACAATCAAAGCTCCAGAAAGTCTTGGTTTTCCTGCAACAGTTGCCTACTTCCTCCCTCATCTGCAAGAAAGCTAAAACAGAACAAGAACACTATCAAAGAATATCCCTCTGAACTGTTTCTTCACATCCTGTACTGGCTTTACATGGGAAGACTTTGGAAGCAGAGGGGGCTTACAGGGATGGCCTCCGTGAGAGGAGACCACAGGCTGACAGACTTAGCCAGTTCCAGCAGGGACTTATTGCTGGCCAAAAACAATCCAATGAGCAATGCTGGTTACATCTCATAACAGATTTAAGTGCAGCTGGGAGAGACAAGCGAGAAAAATTACTGAAACAGCCCTGCAGCCAGCAAGGTCAATGCAGGAGGAGGGCAAGAGCGGCTCCTGGCACCAGGGCAGACTGCCCTGACCATGGTGGAGCAGGCTGTCCCCCTGTAGCCCACAGAGGCTTGTGGCAGAGCAGATACCCAACCCACAGCTCACAGAGGATGCCCTGCAGGTGGATTTAAAGTTCCTGCAGAAGCATGCTCCTAACAGGAACTGTGGCTCTGAAGAGCAACCCCCACATATCCGGCTTTCTGGCAGGGACTGTGCACATGGGGTAGACCCACAGCAGAGCAGTCTGTTTCTGCAGGAGCAGTTCTATACTGGAGTCTTCAGAAGCAACAGGCCTGAATAAAAACTACATTCTGGGCAGGGAGGAGGCAGAAGAGTTAGGAGTGAAGCTGAGCCTGAGAAGGCAGCAGAGATGGGGGCAAAAGGTGGTCTGTTCTAGTCCTCACTATCCTACTCTTACTACCAATAAATTAAATTCACCCTCACCCCATCAAGTCTACCTTGCCTATGACAGGGATTCTTGAGCCACCTCCCACTCGTTATCTTGACCCATGTGCTTTACTATCCTATCTTCTTGCCCCACCTTGTTAAGGCATGAGAGAACAAGGTTAGCCCACCGCACATCCACAAGGAAGAAATGCATGACAAAGAGTTATGCAAAGCTTCATTTTAGAAACTTGACCAGAGGGATTGTTTTATTATTCAGATAACAGCACACTGATGGAACTACTTTCCTTAGAAAGGAAACATTATCTTAGTACTGAGTTAGTGTTATAAATAGAAATTTTCTTTGGCAAGCAAGACCCAAAACATTCATTATGTTGATATGCTCCACTGTTACACAACTGTGTTAGGTAGCTGATTAATCATCTTCTGTAACACAGTTTTCCCATTCTGAAGACATTGCTGGTTTGAGCATGAATGTTTCTGTCATCTGTTGGGCAAAGATACTCTGCAAGTTCCCCTCCTTAAGAAAGAAACGTACGAACTGTACCCTTTATTGTTCCCCTGCAAATAGGGCATTTTCTAAGGGATGGTGCACATTCTTTGCATACCACTAAGTGCCCACATGGAATAAAAACAATAGAAACTTCTTTGTCCATGCAAACTTTACACGTTCTCTCTTCTTGCAATCTCCTTAGTTGTTCTTCCATAGGTAAGCCTGGGGGGGGGAAAAAAAAAAAAAAAAGAACTGTTAAAAAGCCTGTGTAGAACTGCATTCTGCTTAGAAAGTAAGGAAATAAAGAGTGAAATGGAACGTGGCTATCTGTATTCACTAAATATAGATGGCAAGCGTACTTATGGAAAGAAGCACATCTCCCAGAGCTCAGAAATTGGCGTGCAAGGAACCAACTGGTCTGTACTTTCCATTTCTGTGATACAACAAACAGCTCAGGGATTGGCGACCAGCTCTAGTTCTTGAGCCTTTTGTTTATATTTTAGCATATGCTGTACTGTTCTTGTTTAGATATTAGAAGAACACTGTACAGTGACTGGTGGAAGTGAGCTACATTCAGACTTGCATACTTTAATGCAGTCTATTAACATATTAAATTTCATAAACATGAGTTAGAACTAGAGCAAACTAACTCATGTCTGATGAATTCTTCTATCCAGCTGTTGGCCAAACTAGATCTTAGGACAGCCATAACCCACTTTGAAAAAGTAGAAATCACGATATCTGCTGTGAAATGCTAACCTACTATTCACAGCCCAATTTCAACCAAGTGCCTGAATGAGAGTTTGTACCAGGCTCAAATACAGCGTGTGCCTGAATTCTCAAGCTCCAGAAAACTCCACCTCCTAGTGCAAAAGCACCTGTGTAAAGCACACTGTATAGCTTAAGGCAGACAGACCAGCTTACACTTAACTTTCAGATAAACATGTCTTATTAAAGCAAATCAGGGAGAGGGTACAGAACAAAGCCCGTTTCTTAAAAGTTCTTCTCTTTTGAGGATGTTAACTATGTGTCCCACAATACCTTTCAAATTAAGAAAGCAGAATTAAAGATACCTGACACATCTTCTGTGGGAACATATTTCATGCTCTTCTCCACTGAAATAAGAGGAAAACATTCAAGTTATTTCTCTATATTCCAACAGCATGTTGTTTTTATACAGCTTTGATTAGTCTTTGGTGAACTGACAATTGTTAAGAAGAATGACATACCAAATAAGTCTTTGTAAAGTGCAGGGTCACAATCCTTTAGACAGTTTCTGAATATGCTGGCTGCTGCATTGCCTTTCACCAGAACTGTATCAATCAGTTCCCTTGCTTGCAATGGTGTCTGAGTCTTTTGCTTAATGACATCGTGCTCGAGTTCTGTTATCACTTTAGCTGAAAGCAAACTCCCAAGGATTGGAAGTATTGAGGTTAAACGCTGGAATAAAGCCATCCGATTCTTCCGGATTAAGGACAAATCATCTGGAATACAGAAAGGATTACATGTTTGTTAGGAATACAATATTCCAAGGTGCATTGTAAACGAACACATTCTTTCAACTCTATTCAAAATATTCACTTTCTACAGATCATCAGAAAGAGACCTCAACATTTTAGCAGCGTTCACACACACACACAACAGGCTTAAGAAAGCCACAAAAAGTGTTGAAGCTTTTTCCACTAAGGAAACCACCTGCTTCCATCTCTGGATGAAAGTGCTTCAGGGTATCCTATCTAATTTCACACTAGCAAGAATCATCCTCTGCGTAACACCAATGCTGAGAACTGCTAGGCTGACATGTAGATGGGATCAGTCCTTCCTAAGAGTTACCCAACACAATTATGTGCAAGAAAATGAGAAGTATAGCACAACTAGACTTGAGAATTTTGTCTAGCACACACAACTGATAAAAGAAACCATGTCATTCCCATAAAGATTCAATGGCTGAAGCCATCTCTGCTTTTGTGACAGAATACGCAAGCAGGCAAGAAGCCAATTCAACTTACAATTGAGAAATTTAGTTTACTGCTTCACAGACTCTAAAATAGCAGGAGGTTTTTGCTTCAGAAAAATTTATACGGTCTGGACACAACAGCAAATGTCAAAGGTGCATCAAATAAGCATTGTTGATAGCTGACCTACATGGCTGAGTCAGACACGAAGACAAAAAAGCCTTGACCTCTGACAATCCTACAGTATTCAAATTAGTAAGAGCTTAGGTGGCTATGTTGACTCACTAATTAAAAAGCAGACAAAATTGGAAGGAGACAGAAATAGTTCTGAAGTATTCTGCTTAAATTTGATTAATAGCAATATAAGAGCACAGATTAATTAAAAAAAAAGCTTTGTTTCTGGGGAGAAAATAAGGCAATTCTAAACTCTGAGTACCTGTACAAACCACACTCATGGGAAGGAAAGAACTATTTGAGACTGCTAGTTCTATACAGACAGCCAAATAATGCTTTTATAGAAGTTGATTTTAACAGCAAGCTAAATCAAATCTAACAGAAAGCAGAACTGCGCAAACACCTTATGCTTTCACTTTTATTCACCCTATGCATACCTGATGCCACTTCCTCAAACTGTCTCTCTTTCTCTTCCTCCCTCTTCTCATCTTCAGCAGTGAGCAGATCAGACACAAGATCATTAACAGTCTTGTAGTTTTCTTCAGTGGCCAGGATTTTACTTTGCACTGTTTGCTTTATTAGACGCCTACTGAATCCCATCTCCAAGGCAGCTTTAACTACAGGAGTGTTCATCATGATTGCATCTTCTGAAGGACTCTCTCCAGGCTCGAAATGGATGACTAATTGAACAGAAGAAGTCAGTGTTTATCAAAAAGAACAGAATATTCCTACAACCAACAAGTCATCAACATTACCTACATGCAAAACCTAAATATTATCAAATCTAATTACTTCAGTGGTTAGGCTTTTTCAAAGGCTTTTTAGCAATTAGTTTTAAAAACTAAAACAAGTTATTTAGATTCAGTTGGACCAAATCCATGATCAACTTTGATCCACGTCAAGTCTTCACTAAACTATCTATGATAGTTCAGAGAAAGCACATAAAATCCCACTGTGACTTAGGATTCTTTGCGTGCGTGTTGGTTTGCAGGGCTTTTTATGCTTAGTCATTTCTAACTTCAGCCTTGAGAAGCTAAAAACTCCGAATTCAGAGCATACACTTTAAAGAACTGGTCTATTTCAGCTCTCAACAAATACTTTCCATTCAACTTACTAAGTGCCAGGCACCTGGGACTGAGTCTTTGTCCTCAACCAGCAGGAACTGTGCCATTATCTCCTACTCACCTCTCTGGGAGGAGTTTATTGCCACCATAACTGGAGTTCCGCTCACCATGGAACTCAAAGACTTCACTTTATCAGCTTGTCCTACCCTTTCCCTGATCACTGCTGCCCAGTTCCCTTTTTAACCAGCTACATGCCTAAAAGTGGAATTGCACAACCTCATGACACCGTCAAGCAACTGCTCCACCAAGTTCCAGTCTCTAGAAGTAGCTTCTCTAAAGTCACATAGACAACTATAACACTGCTGTTTCCAAGCAAGTCTAAGAATTGCTAAACAAATTAGAGATCCAGTAATTAAGTACACAAACTTTGACAACGTGCTTTCCATGTTATACATACTTGGATCCATGTTTTCATCTACGGGTGTATCAGAAGTTGACAGGAGCTGTGGAACACAATGGAATTATATTACTATCCAAGCATTGCTTTTCCCTCTATGTACCACACCAGCACAGTAGTCCCTCATTAGTCATGCTAAGCCTTCTAACTGAATGATACCCATTAAGGATGTGACACGTGGTTACACAAGCCTGAGTTTATAGATAACCAATACAAAGTTAGTGCCGACCACTTCTGCGAAGAGCTCAGTTTATTCTTGTTAGAAAATGAGTAGATAAATGTAACTCATGTGTTAGGAGTAGCACAGACTATTAGAATTGCCCATGACCAGTTTCTCAAACAGCAGCTGCTGATTTGCATTATTTACCAGAACTTGCATAATAGAACTTCCTTCTCCTGACACTGAGGTTCAAAGGATCTAATTGCCTCATAAAGAGCAGCAAAGGATTGTCTGTAAATGACTGAGTGTTGTAACCTTGGAATTACTACTCTAACATTATACCGCCTACTTTTTAATTTCTCATGACGCTCCTTACGTGAGTAACCCTGTACAGGGTAAGCTCTCGTTGCTCAGTCCCATTACCCATGGTTCAGCACTAACTTTGCTGTTTTGTACACATGAAGAGCATTTACCATGTTATAAACCTAGTAGAAATACATATGGAAGGAGGTGCTGGACCCTCCAGAAGAGCACAGCACTATGCAGCAAGGGAAAAAGCAAAGTTACAGAGTTGTAAGGTTTACCTGTTCAAGAAGATGAGGAAACCTGGCCTGAACTTGACTTACAAACTCTCCTCCTTTCACACGAAGCAGATACTCACACCTGCAACATCGGCAAAAACATCATTTATTACATTTCTGATTTTTTTTTGCTCCCACTGGGAAATAGAAATGCAGAAGAATGAAACCACCTACAACAGCACAGCATAAATTAAATGCACATTTCTCTTCCTTTTCATTGAGTGAAGAGTTCTCTAAACTGTAAGCTTGATACAGTCTACTACCTGGTCACACTTTGATAAAGCTTTTCCATGACGTTCAGCAGACAGTACGATTAGGTATATAAATGCAGCAGCTCTACATGTGCTATTACTTTTAGTCAAAATGGTACTTCATGAAACTGACATGCTGTCATAACTCATTGCAAACGGAGCGATAAACTGTTTCTGATCACATCATTCTTATCTCCTACTCAAATCATTCAGAAATTCAGAGAACTCAACTCCACTATCAAAGGCAGATCTGCTTCAAGAATTCAGAGTTTTATCTCTTCTTAAGTACAGAAACAAAAGGCATCACTTAATTATACATGCATCCTGTAGTCCAACAGGAGCAGGTAAATTGCCTATGAAAGATTAGCTGGAGATCTACAGCGTAAAGATTTACTATTAACTGCACTCAATTTCAGGAAAGCTATTTCTGCCATTAATGGAAGTGGAGATCTCCACAGGTACAGGCAGCAACTGACTGTGCAACTGCTACTTAATTATGGGGAATGTATTCAGAAGTTACTTCTACCATTTTTCCAATAAAGACATGTTCACAGCCACTGAAGTCTTCACAGTCCTTTCTATACCTAGGAGACTAAACTATTTGCTCAAAGGCAGGTTCCAGAGCATTCAAGACCTGCACAGATCTAGACCAAAGTTCAAGGTCCTCTCCACCTCACTTTTCAGCAGCTCTTCTCCTCAGCCAGCTTTCTGACTGCTTCCCTTACCTAAGGTGTGCTCATTAACAGTGTAGCATCACTTGCTAACAGTGATTTGCAGATGCATACAGTTCTTAGTCATGAAGTGGAAAGTGTTAAACATCACGCTTCATGAAGAAGTGATTCAAACCCACTTCAGCATTGCAAGAGTTTCTACGTGAAATATAACCAAATGATAATCCGTACACCATATGGTAAAAATAAAAACACTTGGTGCGGTACATAACTGCCAGAATTAAAATATTTTAACAGTAACGATGTGAACCAATTGGGATGAAGAATTTGCAAATTACCTTGGAAACCACTTTGCATGCTCAATCCATGGATCATCTCCAGATTCCCAGCACCTTAACCCACCATCACAGCAAAAACACTTGACATCATCGTTGCGGCCTTTAAAACACAAGGTGACATATCTAGCAACCATTTACACAACTTACATTAAAGTAAATGTTGATGTAGCAATATGAATGACATCAGTGACATCAGGCTTTCTTACCTACATAGTAAAAACCAGCATCTGCAAGCTGTTCAGGCTGAACTGGAATCCGAGTTGGCCAGTTAATGAATGTTTTAACACGGGCTTCGTGGGTTTGCATGGTCACGTTGGAAACATTGAAACTTGGTTGGTCTCGCATGAGGTTTTCCACAAAAGGGCAGTTAGGAAAGTGCCTCCGATGCTCTGACATGGCATTATCTTTTGGCTCCCAGTTACTCAACTGACCACCACAGGTGAAACATGCAACTTTGTCTGCTGTCCCCAGGTAATAAAGTCCAGCTTTCGCCAGATCGGTGGGCGAGAGGAACATCAGGGGCCACGCATGGAAAGTGCGCAGCCTAGCTTCTTCTGTACTCATGGAAGGGTTGTGAAGCTTAGATCTTAAGTGCGAGAGGTCTTCGGCAGCCCTAGTAGTTACTGGGTCTTGAGGAAAACTGGAAAAAGAGCCACTGAAATAGCCAACTTGTTCAAAGCTTGGAGAAAGTGTCATGGAACGTAGAGACGGTGAGAGATTGCTTGCGACCAGAGGAGAAAAGGCAGAATGAGTGGACAGTCCAAGGTTGTTAAGTGATAGCATGTTTTGAACAAAACTGCAGCTAGGATACACCTGTTTATGCTTCTCCATAGCATTATCTCCTGGCTGCCAGTTGTCCAACACTAAGCCACAACTGAAGCACTTAACTTTATCTTGGACACCAGTGTAATAAAACCCAGCCCGGGCAAGCCTTCGTTCTGACACCGGCACGTTAACAGGGAAAGTAGAAAACGTTGACATTCGGTAGAGCTCACAAGATAAGTCGTACTTCAGTTCCCCACAGTGAGCATTCTGCTTCATCACACTCGCCAACAAAGGGCTACTATCCATTATGTTCATAATGAACTGTTGTTGGAAGAAATGGGACAAGTCTTCCTCTGGGAGGTAGTTGTGTGCACTAAAGGCAATTCTGAATAACCCCTGCCTGTACAAATTAAGAACCTGGAAATGAAATATGTATGTGTAACTTTGAATGCATGTACGAACAGAATCACTCATGTGACTATCAAGACTTCAAACATTTGCCAAGTTCTCATATTTGTGTCTGCACAACTGCTTTCAGTGCAAAAGCTGATCCATCCCATTGACAAATACAGGTATGTCAAAGAGGACTTTCTCTTGTGCTACAGTCACATTGCGTGCTTTTCTTGCGCTGTGCATCTGAGAGAGCGGTATGGACCAGTCAGGCAGGT
The DNA here is from genome assembly GCA_002909625.1 of Bambusicola thoracicus. Taxonomy (NCBI): domain Eukaryota; kingdom Metazoa; phylum Chordata; class Aves; order Galliformes; family Phasianidae; genus Bambusicola; species Bambusicola thoracicus. The sequence continues at coordinate 9,648 of PPHD01001237.1, forward strand.
GGGGTTGGGGTCCTGAGGGGAAAGCCTCAAATGGGTTTATCAAAATCCTTTTGTTAATAAAGAAACTAAAATGGTGGGTGGATGACACATTGTATTTCCCAGTTTAAAACACCACCAAGTGATTTAAAAACTGTTTCACCCTAGGGAACTGATCAACTATACAAACACAAAATTTCACTTTACAGATCTCATTAGGAATCTCAAAAGGGCCCCTGAACTGACATCACTGAATTGATCCAGTCTATTTGCTACTACTGATCTGCCAAAAATACCCTTGGCGCAACTGCTAAGACTTCAGAAGCCAGTTTATACTCAACTTCACTTACATTAAGCACAGCTATGAGATGTAACAATCCTATACGCTGCCTCTGACAAGGATGAGCTGTCTTAACTAATGAGCCTGGAACAGCCCCAGGCTCTCCTATCTATAACAGCACAGAACGAACAGAGCATTTCAGTTTTAACCTGGTGTTTTAGTTACAAGTATGCAGTTATCACCTTGAACATAAGTACATTGCTTTGTGTTGGGACATAATAACACTTTATAGTGATAAATTAAGGTTTTTCGGTATGCCATGTTTATAAAGCAAACAGAACCCTGGGGTGAAAGAAGAAAACGGCCTTAGTTTCTTTATTAGTGCACAGAACTACCTCCCAGAGTCCAGACTTAAGTCCCGTTTGAGGTGCCTACACCTCCATACTGGTACTGACTGCTCACAAGGAAAAACTATAAACGTTTACAATGTCAAACAACGCTTTTGTGCGCAACAAAACCTGTGAAGGAAAAAGAGAGGAGCGTTTCAAAATACACGAAATGAGGTGCGTGCAACAGCGAGATAAGCAGAAGCTACAAACAGAAGCACTAAAATTGCAGAGCAAGCTTCTCTGAAATGTCAGCTCGTCCCCTCCAGGAAATGCGCTGTCGCACAGGAGGGCCCTCACCCACTTCCCCCTGCTGAGCCGTATGCAGAAGCGCTCTATCTGAGCACAGCAGCGCGTGCAGACGGACAGAGCCGGCCGCTCGGCCACCCGCTGCGCAACTGCGGGATCATCACGTACTGAGGAAGGTACAGCCGCTCAGATGGCCTTAAGCCACCGGCGCCTCAGGCAACAGGGATACCATTTAACTATACTGCCAAATTAAAACCCCCAGAACCCCTCACTTAGTTAAATCCAACGAGCTCTGCGGGAAAGCGTCATAACGGGCAGACGCGCCACACTGACACAGCCCCAGAAAACCCCTCCCGGGGACGGGGGGGCTGCCGCTTCCCCGCCGCCCCCGTTATGAGCGCGGCCGCCGCTCGCCGCCAAACCACCGCGACGCCGAGTAGCTAAGCCCGGCATCGGCCCCTTCCCTGCCGCAGCCGCCGAACCAAGCTCGGGCGCATTCCCGCCTGGGAAGAGCCGACTCCAGCGGGAGAGGCAGCGCAGCCCGCACGGACCCGACAGCCGCCCCGCCTCGCTCGCCCGCACCCCGACGCCGCGGCCCGGGCCCCCCCCGCTGCCCTCAGTCCGGCCCCGCAGGGTGACCCCCCCCGACTCACAGCCTTCCCCCGAGGCCTCCGCTCGCTGCTCCCGGCGGACGGGGCGGCCGCACTCTATATGCGCTGAGGGGCGGCCCCCGGCCCGGGGAACTCCGAAGGGAGCGTCAGGGCCGGGAATCGGCCGGAAAGCCCCAGCGCCGCGACGCGCCGCGCCGCGCATGCGCCGAATGACGAGAGGGCGGCGCTTCTTTTCTGGCCCGGCCGTGGCGGCGTTTTGTGTCTTTCCTCCTCATCTCTCGGGGCGGTCGGAGCAGGCTTCCCCCGAGCCTTGTGCGCTCCCCCCCACCCCGAGCTGTACGGATCCCGCCGGGAGCCGCTGTGTCTCCGCTGCCCGTTTGCTGAGAGAGGAGCGGCGCCGCACGGCGCTGGGCGGGACGGCGGGTGCTTTCCTGGCGTGTGCGGGGTTCCCCGCGCAGAACGTGCTTTCCCTGCGCGTCGGGCGGGGGTTTCCAGACCGTGCCCCCGGGCTGTGCCGGCCTGCGGGGCGCTCAGCACGCGGAGCTCTCCTCAGGGGGCTGCCGGTGCCTTTCTACCTTCGTGTTTGAGCTTTTTCTTTTACCTTTTCTTCGCGGCGTTGCCTCACGCAGGCTGCTATGGGATGGGGGGTGCGCGGTGACCGCCTGCGCTTCGGTCACTGAAAGTCAAAGGGGAACAACGAGAGGAAGGCAAAACCGAGTGCAAATTTCCACCGGCGTGTGTCAGCGCGTACAGAAAGCTGAGAAACTTCCGCAGCGGTGCTGCCGGATCGCGGTATGACATTTCCTCTGGAGAAACAGCAAGCAGAAGATGAGAAAGCCCCGCTTTGTGCGTGTGGTGACAGAATGATGGCGGGCTGTTCGCATCGCTGAGCTGCGGCACAGAAACGCGGCAGGCATTGCTGGAGGGCTCACAGAATCGTTATGACACTGCCGGGTAATCTCTTGTGGCTGTTCCAGTAAGGTGGATTTGTGGACGATTCATCTCTTTTCTCTCATGGGTTTGAATTTCCTGTCATGTGTGGTGACTTTAATAGTATGTCACATTTGGAACGTATAGCTGCAGTCAGGTAGTGCTAAAACACCACTCGTTACATTTCACTGAACTCCAGATGTAGACAAGCTTCTCATTTCAGCAGTTAATTCAGACAAAGCTTTTTAAAAGTCATTTTTTTTTAATCAGATCACCGAGGTGACACCTTAAGGAAGCTTCTGACATTCAGAAGACAACACTGTTGGTGGAAAAATGGAGCTAGCTCCAGAAGTGCCATATCTGAAGGAGGATTGGGTGTGGGATTTCACATCAGTTGGACACAGGGAGTTCAGTATCACATAAGGACCTCTATATGTGTGTGTGTATGGCTTAAATTCTGCTTTCATGGAGCAAGATGTAATGCTCCCGGTTTCTGTACTTCAAGCAGGCATTCCTAAATGAAGTTATACTGAATCCATTTCTATCCGTTCCAGGAGGCTTCTTGACTTTTAACCTAACATTCTCCCAAAGAGAAATGATTCAGCGTTCCTCCTTAATTCTGTCCTGCAGCTTCCTGCCTGTGCCACCCCAGCCACATCCCTGCCCTTTGATCCTCCATACCCTTTGGCCTCCTCTGGATCCTGCAATAGAAACTGCCCTTTCCTCCCCTCCCAGGCCTCCAGGCAAGCTGTTTCAGGCTCTGCCTTTCTACTAGGCAAGCATCATGTTGCAATAAGGAAGAAGGGAGGGGGAGGAATGAAAAGGAGGCTAAAACGCATATAATAGCAGAAATAGTGCAGCTGTCCTGAGCTGCCAGCCTTCTTTTGCTTGTTCTGACTCTTGAGGATAGTAGCAGCTCGCCTAGTTCTCCTTTCCCAGCATTTACAAGGAAAAGAGGCGGAGCTTTTCCTGCCTCCTCAGTGATGGATGGTCCTTTCTTCAAAGGATGTGAACTCAAGAGATAACTAAAGGTTTATTTTTAGTACTGAAATTCATGAGGTGTGATTAATTATCAGCAGCATCCTAAGTCTGGATTCAGCATCAGGCAAGAGAACTCCAAAGGCAGGGAGAGAAGCACAGAAATGCTTCAGACAGACACAAGCTGACAGCAGTAGGCTTGAACTTTGGTTCTGAGCCTGTGGCACAACATGATGGGGCTGTCCCTTTTACCTGCTGCCTCAGACTTCAAAGATCACAGTTGGACTGATAAACAAGATGCTTTACTCTGCAGATCCTTTGCTCTGGAGAAGGGGAAGAAAGGCTGATAAAGCTCTCCTCAACTAAAGAGAATTTTGCTTTCTGAGCAAGTCACATGCACTCATAGAGGTCAGAGTGCTAATAAAAGCATGACTGCCACGTTACCAGTGCTTGCGAAAATAAACCTAATGACAGTGTTGACTGAAATAGCGAAGGTGATATAGCTGGTTTCTGGAGGCGGAACACAGTGACCCTGCAGCATATGTGCATTAAGAATGCCAGCAATGAGTAGGTTGGACAGCCCAAGAAGTATCTGATAGAACTGCACATCCAGAAATCTTCTCCAGGATGCCTGATGAATGTAAATCTCCCCAAGCTGTGATTCTTCTATGGTCTGTTCTCCAGTTTATTGTTTCCACAGCGCTAAGACATCTTCCTGTAATGGTGCCTCTGTCACACACCCCTAAACAGCTCTGAAGAGAAGAAGGTGAAAAGGCAGTGTTGTTTGCCTTTCCCATTGCTACTGCTTTTCTCTCCATTACATTTAATCTTCCCTTTAAGTCGTGGAAGGCTGCAATGTGGTCTCCTTGGAACCTTCTCCAGGCTGAACATGTTTAGCTGTCTCACCTTTATAGGAGAGCTGCTTCAGCCCTCTGATCATCTTCATGGTCTGCTTCTGGACCCGCACCAACAGACCTGCATCCTTCCTGTGCTGGGGTCCCCAGATCTGGACAAAATAGTCCAGATGTGACCTCACAAGGGCTGAGTAGAGGGGAGTCACCTCCCTCTTCCTGCTGGTCACCATCTTTTGATGCAGCCCAGGATAGAGTTGGCCTTCTCAGCTGCCAGTGCTCACTGCTCATGTCCATCTGTTCATCCACCAGAATTCCCAAGTCCTTCTTGGCAGAGTTGCTCTCAATTAATTCTTCTCCCAGTCTGTACACACATCAGGGATTGCCCTCACCCAGATACAGCACCTTGCACTTGGCCTTATTGAACAGCACTCAAGATGGAAACTTACCTGCATGTTCTGTGGGATCCAGTGCCTTCCTGACATCCCTGTTTGGGGAAGCAAAGCTGGAAAATGGCCAGAGCAAGAGGAAGACACCTTTTTGTAGCAAGGACCACTGTCACCAATTTTAAGCAACAGGCATCCACCCTGGCCTCAGTCTTTGGTAATAGCCATGAAGACCATGAATCCCAAGCAACAAAGATGCTTTTGTGAAGAATGAATCACAGGATCTCGGTTACCCATTTCCCATGTCAGGAGAGTTCTGATATTCAGGTTCTTTAATGTATTTATCTATTCTTTGCCATTCCCTACCAATAATCCTCCCATGGGATCCCAGCCCACCCACATGAAAAGCCACAATTCAGGACATTAATGTACCCATCCCCTGCAATGGGGGAGTGAGCCCACCGTCAGTGGTCCTGCTGTAACACTCTGGGCAGCAAAGAAAATGCAACCTTAGTCCCACAGCCAGCTGCAAAGGATGCAGAAGAATTATTCCTGCAGGGACACTTGGGATGTCCTTGAAGAGGCAGCACATCCTGAAGAACAGGTTCCTTTATGACTGGAGGGCTGACTGCTGGGACATCAGACTACATAAGCTCAGTCTTTCTAAATGCACCAGGCTTCACGGTGGGAACCCCCTTACTTGTATGTGCAAATATTAACACTGATTTCAATCTCAGATGTTCTCTGGAGATAGAAGCAGCTCAAAGCAGCAAATTCATCATGTCTGTGCTGCCAAGGATGATATACAGCATAATCTGCAGTTTCAGTTATACTGCTCTGGTCTTTAATTCTAGCCAAGACTGTACCCCTAGTTGCTTTTATGTTTTAGGGGAAAACATTCAATTAGGTGAAGAAAAAATACTCCCTAGAACTTCAATTATATTTATGGCCTCCTTAGATGTCATTGTATAGAAACTACATAAAGTATCTAAAATCCAAGCTGCTTTAGGAGCAAGAGGCAAAACCTTTCCATCAAGAAGCCATGCAACCCAGCCAGGGAATGGAGACCCCATGCCTGCTCTGCTGCGAACCTAAACCCACCTATAAAACTCTGTGCTTGTTCTAAAAAGGAAAAAGAGTTGTTATCAGCTAGTGTCCACATTTTTCAGCTTCCAAATGGTATTGAATGCCACTGTGCAGTGTGTTCTGTCAGCTGTGCTGATGCTTATTATTTTAAATTTAGAATCAGTAGCTGCTACTCGCAGTTCTTTGGCAGCATTGACCCCTTTCCAGCAGTACAGAGGGAGGTTTTGCATGCTAAACTGATCTAAGTTGGCAATTAGCATTCCAGAAAAGAACAGTGAGCAAATTTTCTTTGCAACACGTGGTTTCTCAGATGATGAAATAGGGGGAAAAAAAAAGATTTACGGGAAATTTAGGGTAAGTCAGATTGAGACAGAATATTAACTCCAGATAAAGTATCAGGTCCTATTTGTTTTTCCAAATCCCAGGAGAAGAGTAGTTCTGACATCTTGTAGGCATTACATCAGGCAAACTGTATTTTGATAATCTGTGTGAATGAAAACTGCTTCCCACTTTGCTCCGACTAAACACAGCAACAGGACACCTACGTCTAGACCAGCAATAACTATTGCTGTATCTTTTGTAGTGAGACTATTAGCTGCATTTGGGCATGTAGCAAATGAGAGAAAAAAGAGACTCACAAAGGATAAATATCATATCTAGATAGCAAGGGCGCTGTGACTCATTACTGTAACCTCAAATGTTTAAGCAGAAAAAAAAAAGAAGAACAAAAAACCCCACAGCCGACAGCTCAGCACTCCCATAATGAAGGTCAGTACATTCAACATCTGGAAAGTTTTTGCTAGCTTTGCAGCCCAGCAGAGTTTTGTTTTGCACATCCTCCTACGCAAAGGATCACAAGTGTAAATGTTAAAGTTTACCTAAATCTACTGTGGGCTTTATTTTCTCACATTTAGTGCAAAGAAGACACATTCTCCTGTAAGCCATAATTGGTCTCTAGAAGATATCAAAACCACTCTGATTAAGCGGAAGCTTTTAAATCAGTCAGAAACTCTTTCATTGTTATTTATTTGGAGAATAAAAAATGAGTTATTTATTTGGAGAATAAAAAATGAGTTGGAATGAGCTGCAGGAAAATTTTGGTAAATACTGTGATAGTTTCCCCTTTCAGATTTTAGAGCTGTTGACTTTTCCAAGTTTCATTCTCTGTTTATAGGAAGACAATTAGATTCAGCAAGAGAAAAGAACATGAAAAATGCCAAAAGAGATGACTACACTAAAGTGATCCAACTGTAGGTAGGAGAGGGAGCCATATACACCGTGAGAATCAAAAGGCTGCTCTTTGGCTGTATCCGTTTGTTGAAACTCGGAGCTGCTCATCCTTAATAATACCTTATCCAGAGGTATTATCTTTTTAAACAACAAGTGTCTGCTTTGACTCAAAGTTACTCCCTGGTATCAAATTAAGAACATGTCTATAGATCTTATTTCCTTCAATTTATTGCCCTCCATCTCTCTATGCAAGTTTTAGATCCTTCCCACAGCTTTCAGTTCAGAACTAACTATTGCTATGCACAATCTTGACAAGTGTCGTGGTTTTGGCTGGAATAGAGTTTTCTCATAGAGGCTTGTATGGTGCTGTGTTTTGGATATAAGATGAGAACTATGTTGATCACACGCTGATGTTGAGTTGTTGCTAAACAGTGCTGCACAAAGCCCAGGATGTTTCAGCATCTCACACTGCCATGCCAGTGAGCAGCTGAGGGTCACAAGGAACTGGAAGGGGGCAGAACCGGGACAGCTGACTCAAACTGATCAAAGGGATATCCCATACCGAATGGCGTCATGCTGAGCAATGAAAGCTGGGGTAAACAAGGAGGAAGGAGGTGTCATGCGAGTGATGACATTTGTCTTCCCTAGAAACCAGTACAAGTGAGCCCTGCTTTCCTGGGAGTGGCTGAACTTCTGCCTGCTGATGGGAAGTACCAACTGAATTCTTCGCTTTGCTTCACTTCTATGCACAGCTTTTGCTTTACGTGGTAAACTGTATTTCGTTATCTCAACCCCTGGGTTCTTGGAATTCTACAGTTTCTGATCCTCTCCCCCATTCCGCTGGGGCAGAGTCAGCAAGCAGCTGTGTGCCTGCTGGCTTAAACCAGTTGCCCAGAGAACGTGTGGATGCCCCATCCCTGGAAGTGTTAAAGGCCTGGTTCAATGGGTCCCTGGGCAATCTGATGTAGTACTTGGACTAGTGGTTGGCAGCCCTGCCTGCAGCAGGGGGGGTGGAACTTGGTGATGCTTGAGGTCCCTTCCAACCCAAGCCATTCTGATTCTATAATTCTATGGGTTATACCACAAGAGACCTTTTGGCACCCACATAAGGCACAAAGGGTTCAAGGTGATGACAGATTGAAGTGTGCAGTGTGTTAGACCAAATCTATAGAAGTTACAGCTGTTTGCTGCTAATTCACAGGCTCCTGTGCTTGCCACAGGGCTGGCTTCCCTTACTGCATGTTAGAGTCAGTGCTTGTTAGTGGCTGCTTTTGCTTCTGCTGTTTGCTCCGCTCCTTATCATCTTGCCTTTCTGTGCCTGGGAACATTCTGATAACAGCTGTGGCCAGGAGCCTGGTCTGGCATCTGGCCAAGGCATTGCAGCTGCTCCTGTGCTGCTGTACTGGACAGGGAACTCCAAACTGATCTCAAGTCAAGGGTCTGTGACCCGTGGACAAGTCCACATGGGAGCATGTACACCCCAATACATCTGTGGCCACAGATAAGTTCACTGTGGAGTATGCAAATGCCAAAGTGTCCTCTGCCATGGAGATATCCATGCTGCAGCAGGTATACCTTGCAGTGTCTGTGGATGAGGCCATGCCAGGTTACCTTGAAGCCTCTGTGTTTGTGAATAATACAACAGAACAGTGTCTGAAGGGACCTCTGAGGGGTCTGTGGCTAATGAACAAGGCCTTACCGGAGCCACACCTCAAAACGAATGTGTCTGTGGATAAGTCCATGCTGCAGAAGAGATACCTCTGAAGAGGTTGTGGTCCATCAGGAAACCCACACCAGAACAGGTAGATTTCAAAGCACCTGTGGATAACTCCATGATACAGTAGGTAGATCTCTGAAGGGACTGTGGCTCATGGAGTAGGCCTTGCCAGAACAGGTATACCTCTAAGGGACTTTGGCCAACAGAGAAGCACAGGCTGGAGCAGAGGTGAAGGGAGGAGTTCATTGCAGTGTTAAACCCTATAGCCTGGTCCAAAAGGACAAGGGGTGGAGATGGTCATGGCTATAGCTTTAGACTGTTGGAACCCATATTCTGGATTGCAGGACTTTTGCACTTCACATGCTGTCCTGCTGGTGAGGAGCTGGGAGTACAGCAGGAGCTGGGAGGGACAGAACCTGAACAGTGGACCCAAACTGGCTGAAGATGCATGCCATACTATATGGCATCACTCTGAGCAGTAAAGGCTGGGGTAAAGGAGGGGGAAGGAGAGTATATGGGGATTGCATCATGGCTGTGACAAAGCATTCTGTTTAAAATTATGATGACATCAGGAAGTATATCATCCACCCAGAGCTTTCAAATGTCACTTCAGTACATGGGAATTCACTAACTTCCAAAAGTCAGCATTAAAAGAGCAACTTCAGCTTTATGTTCCCATGTAGAAAATAAAGCCCTAATTCCACGAGAGATCAGAGCTATGTGCCTGAGTTCCCAGTGCAGCAATGGGGAACTGATCTGTGGTTTGAAACTACATACCAATGAGCTAACAGAAATGCTCTTCACAAACTGATCAAGCCATAAACCATCAGTAGAATCTACTTGGATAATGATGCACAAACATTTGTGGCAGACTTGGGATCTGATGATAGGAATGGGAAATGCTTAGGTTAATCCTGCTAATGAATGGTAGTAAAAGTGTATCCTGAGAGAAGCTGGGCTTTTCCTTTGAGGGATCTGCTGTGTAATCCTATGTTCTGTAAGAACGTGTTGGGAAATGAGAAGAATCACCATTTTACTGAAAAAAAATGGTGAGCTGAGTTTGCTATCAAATTTCCCCATATTTGGTTTGAAACCAGCAGAGTGGGCAGATAGGTACATTTTCATATGAAAACAAACAAACAAGGAAGGAAGGACAGCATAAACCCAATGCTAAAATCAGGCTGAATAGTCACTTTTGTTTTTCCCAGTGGAGCAGGAAGGAGGATCTCTCCTTGCTGGTGCGCTCATTCAGAAGGACCACTGAAGACTGAGTCTGGGTCTGCTGTCCAAAGTTCAGTGCTGTTTCATGTGATTGTCCAAAAGGTCACTCAAGTTGTTGTTTTTTGAACAAAGCTTTGGGGGAAATGTTTTTTTTTTTTTTTAATCCTAATAGAAACATTTTGAGGCCAGAAACTCAGTAGCAGCCAGAGCGGCTGTGTTCATTACCCCACAGAGTCACACAGATACAATAGCCTTGGAAAGGCAAAGGGCTGTTTATTACTGTGGAGCAGTTCTCAGCAGAGACCATTATTGGCTGGGAAAGCGCTGTCCTGAAGATCTCTGGGATCAAAGTAATATTATCCTGTCCTTCCATTATGTGAGATAGAAGAAACAAAACACCTCATTGCTAGCAGAGAGAAGAACCAGCCACTAAGATGACCAGAGGGCTGGAGCACCTCTCCTAGGAGGAAGGGTTGAAGGAACTGGGCTTGTTTCTCTTGGAGAAGAGAAGACTCCAGGGAGACCTCATTGTGGCTTTCCAGTACTTGAAGGGAGCATATAAACAGGAGGTGCAACATCTGTTTATGAGGCATACTGATAGGACAAGGGGGAATGGTTTTAAACTGAGACAGGGGAGGTTTAGGTTAGATATTAGGAGGAAGTTTTTCATCCAGAGGGTGGTGACGCACTGGAACAGGTTGCCCAATCAGGCTGTGGATGCCCCATCCCTGGAGGCATACAAGACCAGGCTGGATGTGGCTCTGGGCAGCCTGGCCTGGTGGTTGGTGGCCCTGCACATAGCAGGGGGGTTGAAACTAGAGGATCGTTGTAGTCCTTTTCAACCCAGGTCAGTCTATGATTCTATGATTCTTAAGCACACAAAATCCTTTCTAGCACCACCTGCACCTTGAGAAATCCAAATGCAAGGCTGTGAATAAACTAGCAGTAGTAGGTTTATTAATAGCCCTCTTGACAGTTAACTTTCATCTCATCCTGAAATTCTTCCTAGTGCAGCTTTGAATGGATGTAACTGTGAAGCTGGTTTGTGTCTGAGCTTTATCAGACACGTGCTGTAGTTGTCCTGAAAGCCATCTCCTTCAGTTGGACACTCGATTATGACCAAAATAACCTACTGTGAGAAGTACCCAAAATTCAGCAAGTTCTCCTCCTCTGAAAGAATATCTATCAATTTGGCATCTGCTCAGCGCTGAAGCAGTTTCTCTTTTTTTTCTGTGGGTCTGTTTTCCTCACTTGTAAACAATGGCAGTATTCATCCCTGATCAGTTCATAAGGTTACTCCTTCTGAATGTGCGTTTCCCAAATTGCAGGAGTATGAGATGCAGAGCATTTTGGGCCTTCGCACATTCTGTGCTGAGACAGTGATTCCCCTTCTGCTCACTTCTACGGGGTAATTCAAAAACGAGTTTGTTTTGAAATGAAACATTGCATGTACATACCGAGTTGCTCAATTCTGAATCCAGACATGTAGGCCTATGGGCCAAGGCTTTGTAAAGCAAAATGCATTTCTACTGTGAGAGCTGTTCTTTTTTTTTCTGTCCTGTCAAATCTCTCTTCCCCCTTCCAATTAGCTCCTTTCTATCCAATGCTAATCTTCTGCACACACACAAAAAATCCCCACGTTTATACAATATCCTGTTTTTTGCACACTGTTATCTCTTCAGTGGCTGCACACAAGTACCCTTCAGCTGACGGGTTGTCAGCTGCATCGTTTGCAGGTTGTCAGGCCTCCCACATCACAGCCCAGCCCCACCAAGAAAGCCTGTAGCTTTTTACATAGAAGAAGATAAGCTACAAAATTCATTGTAAACCCATTTCTTCTGCTCAATAGTTAGCAGGACAAAAGACAAGCCTCTGCAAAGCAAAGTGTGTTTGTACCCTGTAATACAACACTATATGATGACAGACGCTACAGAAAGCTTTAGAAGGCAGGCATGCTACAGCAAGTCTGGAAACAAAAGGAACTGCTGACCAGAAAAACTCTTAGGAAACACGAGAAAATAGTGCAGAATTGTGATTTAATGCAAGAGAAGAACAAAGGTTACAGCGGTGCAATTAGCAAGAAAGAATCATCCAGTGAAATGCAGAAGGGCAGTAAGATAGACACCTCTGAGTTTGTCAGTTTTCATAGTCAAATGGAAAGAAAAAAGGTCTTTTAAGATATTTGGTGTGTTTCCATTAAATCAGGGGGGGGGGGGGGAAAAAAAAGCACACAAAACCCACAACACTTAAAATGTATTACATGATCTTGAAAGACTGTTTTCTCTCTTTAAGGAGGTGAGAGTGTTCTGTCACTAGTGAGTCTATTTTGAGTCTGATAACATAAATTGTTTTTAATCTTATGTTTCTTTAGCATCATAGGGAAAAGAATAACGAAATAAGTCAGTGGTGGCTGCAGATCTACATGTTTTTCAGTGTGAGGTTTGTGTATCAAAGGCAGGAACCCAATAACCTTGATGGGAACCTTTGGTCTGCGTTGGTTATTCTGCTGCAGTTTCTAGGAGCTGCATAAGGTACACTGTGTCCTACAGCAGGAAGTTAGAGATAAGCACGACAGATCTCTAAATATGGATGGGATTTTTTCTGTTTGTTTTGTTTTTGTTACTGTTCACTTTCACTTTTGTTTCGTCAAGGATTTGGTAGAACTGCAGGGAAATGAAACTGATCTGTTCGCTGTTGAGACAGAGAACCAGAACCAAAGAAATGATTGGTTTTTTAATGCACTGCTTTGGGATTTTTCTTTAGAAGATAATCTGAAAAGGCTCATTATTCTACTGGAAGAATGAACAAGTCCCTATCAGTGTCCGTTTGGCAAGTCTGGGCTCAAAGAATACCATCTGGGTAACCACGTGCCCTGGTCCAAAGGAGCCTCTGCTTAGCATTGGGCATCCTTCCTACCACTCAGGGCATCACTGTCCCCGCTACTGCTTGTTGGCTCCGTCAGCTCTGATTTGCAGGAATCAATGAGTTAGCTCTCCTCTCCTGATACATCTCATTTTCATTCATGACCAAAGGAGAAATTTAAGGAAATTACAGAAAATGGCTCATATGCCATGTGTGAAAATCCAGGCACCCACCTGCTGTGGATGTATTAGCAGCAATTCTGCTATCTCATCCTCATCCCATATGTCTGACAAACAAAATCCAATTGATGTTGGCTGTTTGTGACAGGGAGAAAGGACATGGTGATGAACTGCAGGAGGATGGCCCTGCAGGAAACCATGATACCATGCTTCCCACGTCAGGATTTTGGAAAGCTGAGCGATCTGTGGCCTGGTCCACACACCCAGAAACTTTTAACTTATGACACACTTACGAAGCACTGCATGGTGCCAAATTTCACAAGACAACTAGTCAAGCTAATCAAAATGATCTGTCTATATTCCCACCAAGGACTACATTTTGCAGAGCACGATCTATCATGCAGCATGACAGTGGGATTCTATTGCCAAGCAGGCTTCAGTGAATTCGTAAATGAGGTTTCAGATTGCTTTCTGGGGAATGAACTTTCTCTGGGATGGGGGCAGGAAATTTGGCAGGATTCCCCTCAAAGTTTGTGGGAATCATCTTCTGAGGCAAAAGGGAGGTGAGATTCCATGGACTGAAGATGGACCTCCCCAGCCTGTGGAGCCGAGGACTCATGGGGTGGAGGTACAGCACTGTTGCAAAGCCAGATTGTTTCTGCTGCAAACATGTGCTTTTCCAGCAGAACTGTCATTAATGGGGAACATCCATCCCTACAGTCATCATAACTACTGCAGACCATGTATCTGTGGAAAGCTGCTATGAAAACAGGGCAGCGACATAGCCAGGTGCTGGTACCTTTCCCCTTGGTGTTCATCCTACTCTAAGCCTTCACATCAGCACCTCCTGCTGCCAGAAGCCTGTAGAGGCCATGGGTCCCTTCTGTGTCCCACCAGAGTGTCACCAACAGCTGCCTCTTCGGGGAGAACGAGGAGATGAGTAGAAGTTATGGGGTCTTGTTGATATGAAGAACAAGAGAGGCCAGAATTCAGGTAAATTCATGCTTCCTAGGCAGCCTGTGAGCTGGAAGAAGTCCAGGCCTGGCAGAGCCTTGGCACCACGTGGCAGCATGCCCACACATCTTGTCACGTTACCCAGTGCAGAGGACAGCCTGCCCTCGTCCCCACCGCATGGCCACGCTCCTGGGCCATGAGCTGATTCCTGGGCTTCTCACCAGAAGTTAAGTGGTTAAGAGGTCTGTGCATAACAGCAGGTCATAAACTATAAATTAGGCCATTAACCCTGAATACTGCCTCTGGTCACAGGAAGTTAATAATCTAAACACTGGTATAAAGAGGAAGAACAAAGTGTAGCCTTGTCTGCAAGGAATTAACTGCCCATGTGCTGATTAGCACTGGGGATCCAGACCCTTTTTTCTCAAAAGGAGTCCAGAGAGACTGCTGCAATTGTCCACACAGAGCTGTACCACAGGAGTTACTGCAGGAAAGGTTTTTCTCACTGATTTTAGCTTTGGAGACTTCTCTCAGACATGCTGAGCCACCCGCCATGTTGTGCATGTTAACCTGGAGAACTGGGGATAAGAAAGCTTTCCTGGCCCATCAAATCCCGACTGTTCCCACTGCGAGCTGCTCCATACGGGATGGGCCTAGCTCTGGGCACGGGGCTCAGGCTCACCTTCCCCAGCTGGAAATACTGAATTGCAGAGCAGTTCTGGCAGGCTGGCTTCCCCTCCAGGACGGCTTCTAAATCCTAACCGAAAGGTCCAGGTCCAGGTGTAGCAACTGTGGTTGGGTGGAAAGAAAAGCTCAGCAATAGCAGTGGGACCTGTTCTGTGCAGCTGGTATCGCCATGTCCCATCCCTTGGCTGCACACTCTGTGCTGCCTGGAGAAGATGAGAGCTCCCATAGCTGCTGCCTGGCACCAGACGTATGTAACAGCATTCAAACACACAGCCCCTTGCAGCAGAATGCCTCCCTTAGTGGTATAAACTGGCTTAAAAGTAATTGGACCTGAAGGAAGTCTGATGTGTCACAGATTAAACTTGGGCTTTTTACATCCATCTTTTTTCTCGTCAGTTGATTCACATGTTTTTATTTCCTCCCAGAAACTCTGCCTTGGTCAGCTTTTTGAAGACAAAAATAATTTGGGTACAATGTTACCCCAGTCATTTTTCTTGGAAAACAAACAACATAGGATCACAAATTAATCAAATTCTAATCAGCAGCAGAGAAAAAAGATTGCAGGCTCCCTGTGTAATTAGGCACAACAAGTGCTTTGCATGGCTTATCTCCATGCTGCTGGAAGCAGAGAGCCAAGGCACAGGGAAGCGATCGTCAGGTTTCCTGGCTATTGAGTTTGCAAAGGTAGGTCTTAGGCTGGAACTTGAACGTCCTCCAAAGACAGCCGACGCTCCCCCCTCCCTGACACACGGCAGTGAGAAAATGCCAAAAAAGGGCTGGTGTTGTTTTAGCACCACCGAGTGGACAAATAAGGGAAAAAAGTTCATTTCGGAGACGGGATGCCTAGGTGTCCCTGGGCAGGGAACAGCACGAGGATGGCTGGGGTGAAGCCCCGAGCAGTGCCCTCCACCCCGAGGCCCACACTGTGGCTGTACGTCCCACATTCCCTACAGCTCTGAAAAAGACACTTGAGATTCTCGTACTTTTAGGACATATTTTTCCTGTGAGCTCAGCCTGTGACCCTGCATGGCCACTGGCTCCCACACCAAGATTCACACACTCCTGCTCCAAACCCTTCCCCATGTGGCATCTCAGCAGAAGCAGCTCAAGGGCTAACTACAAAAATACCCTGCTCATTTGTTTAACATCTGCAAGAGGTCTCAAGAGCCTCAATGCTCTGTACGTCTTATTAATGTACTAATTGGTACCACCTCACCCATGTTCTTCTTATCATCCAGAGGTATCTTGGGAAACTTCTGTACATCCCATCACCAGATTCGTCTGCTTTGTTACTCTGCATGTAGTTCTGGAGTCTGGAAAGTCATTCCTGAAAGCATTATGCCTGTAACTATGAATGTGATATCTGTAATAAACAAATACAACAGTAGCATAGAGACAAACATAAAACCTCTGATTCATAATGCAGAATTTCAGTGGCCTCAGAAGCAGCCCAAATGCTGTGCGCTGTGCTCTGCCAGTTCTGTGCCCCTACTGAAATCCATGCCCTGTTATCCAGATGACTGAGCTGTTACCTAAATCATAGGAAAAAATATCCTTAATGCAATGTTCAAAGTATTTCCAATCCCCCAACCATCCTGTGGGGCTCGAGGGCAGTAACTTGTGTGGGTGACTGTGAACTTGGGCAGCTTTTAATGCTGTTTGCAAAAGGCAAATGAAGACATGTATCAGCTACAGCTGCGTTAAGAGCTGCTTTCCCCTGACACCAGATAAGATACCTTATGAAATTAGATGAGAGTGCATTCATCCCCCTCTGATACACCATACACTTTACCATCACAGTTCTACCTAGATCTGTGGCCACCTCTGTCTGTCACGACCTGTCTCCTTTGGGTATCAGTTGTGTTGCACTGCAGCCTAGAGAGCCCTTTGTGCTGCTCCAAGAATGCATGCCCTGTCTCTGTGCTGGGGAGTTGTCGGTCTGCTGGGATAAGAGAAGAGGAAATGGGAGGCACCCAGCAGTCTGTGAAGGGACAGAGAAAGCTGAGGCAGCCCTACTGAAAAGCGTCCTAGCACAGGTTAGAGCTTGGAGTGGTGGCAAGCAGGCTTTGGGTTACTCATCTGCAGCTCTGCAGACAACAGAGCTGTCCTGGATCAAGTGCAGGCATGGACTACACATCTTCTGCAAATTCCACTTTTCGTATTATGTTTGCTGCTTGCTTATCACATGCAGCTGTCTTAAAATAGAAGCATTTAAGAAACTGCTGCCTTCTTAGGCCCTCTCAGCTTTGAACGAAGGAGAAAAAATTCTTCAGAAATTGAAAGGCAACAACCCCTAGTTATTGCCAGCCTTTGCTGTGTGCTCACTGCTGAAGGCAGACACTCAGGGCCACATCTGGCAGCAGTTGCTCAGCTGCTGGAAGACATTTGAGTGCCTAAATCCAAATACTGCAGCCAAAGACAACTAGAGCCATGGGTCTAAAAGCAAGAAAGAGCCCGTCTACTATTTTGCTTGATACCAGCTTAATATTTTTAGCTCTTCTCTTGGAGGCCTGAATTCCACTCAAGACCCTTTCTTTTTACCTGATGACTGTTTCTATGTTTGATATTGAGCTGATCTGGGAGAATCCACCTCCTGTCTGCCTGCCACTCTCCCATCCTGGGTGAGACAACCACATCCAGCCTAAGGATCTGCAGGAAGATTGGTGAATCAATCATGGCACCACTCACAAGAGCACAACCTTCAGGCTGAATATTAAGAAAAAAATTCTTCTGAGAGTGTTGAAGCAGTGGCACAGACTGCACAGGGAGGTGGTGGAGTCACCGTCCCTGGAGGTGTTCAAGAAACAGGGAGCTGTGGCACTGAGGGATGTGGATTCGTGAGTGTGGTTGTGGCAGGCTGATGGTTGGACTGGATGATCTTAGAGGTCTTTTCCAGCCTTCGTGATTCTATGATTCTGTGAACCTCTTGCACTCGAGGACTGCTGCAACTCATGGGATTGGAGATCTGAATACATGGTGACACAAAATACTCAAAATCAGGAAGGATGTGGAGCAAGTTTCTTTGATCACATGCAATATGCCCAATCATGATGACCTCTACTGTCTTTTCTTTTCTAAAATAAAATCGAGCCTTTCCTCCTTGAACTATGAGTAAACCCAGGCAGTGGGAACCCTGGAACACAGAATCTTAAGCTCTGAACTACCCAGAGGTTCATTCACACTAAACGGCTTCAGATCAGGTGGCTCTCGCTTTTCATGCTGGCATTTTGGATCCCTGTGAGATCAGCTGAGTCCTAAATGTTGCAAAAAGGCAAGGTGGGCTCCTGGAAGAGCCCAGCTTCCACTCCACCTGGGAACTTCCTTAATGTCCAGCTTTGCAACGTTCAGCGTGCGAGCACATAAATAACCTTTTACATCTGGTTCTCAGCATCTGGGAAATCTATTACCAAGCTTGTTTAGAAAGCGTATTTGATCTAGGTTCTGGCTGGAGCACTGTGTCTGCATTTCATCCCTCCTCATCCTGTGCTGCCCATCTGTTTGTGTACCAGCTTTCTGTGTAAACAAACCTGCCTGATTCATTCAGCAGTTTCACAACCCGGCATCTGTGACCTTGCAATTCCCAGGCCTCCCCTGGAACACGGCTGATTAAAGGAGAGCCTGTACTACCCCACAGCTGTCTCAGTACTTCACAGCAATGGGAAAAGGAACAGAAAAAGAGGACCACAAATTTATTTGAATACAATGAAGATATTGTTCCAGCTCGCCCAGCTGTGGCAATGACATTAAGGAAACCAAAGAGTTTGTTCTTTGATTTTCATACCAGCACAAAAGCTTTAAAAAGCACAGATGCAGCGTATTGCTCTGGTCTCCCTTATCCCTGTTGCCACGTGGCTGGCTCAGCCTGGCTTGCATGCTGCAGGATTTTTTTGGAGATGTACAAAGTGATTTATTTCCCCGCTGAACTCCAATGGAAAATACAGTCCAGAGAGCAGAACTCAGTTGGCTCTGCAGCACCGTCTGTCCCTCTGCGCTCCCTTTGGATATCTGCTATGTCACCTGCTTCCCTCTGACCCTCTTTGGGCTCTGATCCTTCCCAGGAGGCACCAAGAAGCAATTAACCATTCTCCTGAGCCTGCAGAGCTGCTTCTCGTAAGCACTATCCAGCACTGGGTTAACAGAAAATAGGCATGGAAAGGGAACAAGAGGAGATGTGGTAGATGGCTTCCCACACAATACAGGTTCCTACCTCAGAACATCCCTCCTGCACACCATACTGCTGACCAGACTGCCCAACGCTCCACAGCCAGGGAGTGAGGAAAACAGGAATGTAAAGATGTAAGGAAAGCTTTGAGTCATACGAAGTATAAGGAAGTTCTTTAAAAGGAGTCTACAGTAAAGATGGGGAGGCAGTCAAGGAACGTAGTGACAGGACAGAGGGCAATGATTTTAAACTGGGAAGAAAAAAATAGGTTCAGATCAAATAATAGGAAGCAGTTTTTCACAAGAGCGGTGAGGCAGTGGCACAGGCTGCCCAGGGAAGCTACGGGTGCCCCATCCCTGGAGGTGTTCAAGACCAGCTTGGATGGGGCTTTGGGCAACCATGGCATGGAGCTGAAACAATCTTTAAGATCCCTTCCAACACAAACCATTCCACAATTCCAAATAAAATATTGATTTTCCTACAGTTCCAGTAGTTCAGCATCAGGCCCTTCACAATGCCACCTGCAAACTCCGGAGCAGGATTCAACAGCTGTGTGAAGGCAAACACCTCTTCACTGAAGTGCATTCTGTTGTCTCAGTTTGTGGGAGAGAGATTTTCACTAACACAAAACCCAGGCAATCAAACTGATTAGCAGATTGTAAATTAGTTGAACAGCAAATTACGTAAATAAGCCTGCTCTTGAAATGCAATAGGCTATTTTCAAAACAAACGTTCCTCGTTTAACATCTGCAGTAGGTGGAACTGTTCACATCCCTGTGAGGAAAATGTTCTGCTGTTGGGTAACATCGATGTTCATTAGTGTCGCTGTGACTGCGCTGCCGGGTTAGCTGACAGCTGGATAACTGCACATCCCCAGCTCTCAGCACCATTACAAAGGCGCCAGCTATTTAGGTAACTTCAAGTGCTCTCTAGTCACACCTACAGCTAATCTTGGTCTGAAGCATTACAGATGCAAAACTCACTGTGCTAAGTACATTGCACCACCCCAGAATTACACCTAGATGTTGGGTTTCTTTCAGTTTGCTGCAAATTAACTAAATATTTTGGGAAGGCCCAAGACTGAGTTGTGCAAGACATCAGATCAAGTTTATAGAATCATAGAATCACCAAGGTTGGAAAAGACCCACAGGATCACCC
Organism: Bambusicola thoracicus; assembly: GCA_002909625.1. Classification (NCBI taxonomy): domain Eukaryota; kingdom Metazoa; phylum Chordata; class Aves; order Galliformes; family Phasianidae; genus Bambusicola; species Bambusicola thoracicus. Next base: position 29,551 of record PPHD01001237.1, read on the forward strand.
AGTCCAACCATTCGCCCATCACCAATAGTTCTCACTAAACCATGTCCCTCAACACAACGTCCAAACGTTCCTTGAACACCTCCAGGGTCGGTGACCCCACCACCTCCCTGGGATATATAATGCTGTATGTTGGATTTACAGCTGGAAAACAACTAAATCCATCCTACAACTGATGGGGCACAACTGTGTCACTCACAAACCTATGCAGATATAAGCAGGAGCTGAGCAAACCAATCTGTGAGTGACTCCCACCCCTTGGCTTGCGAGCAACAGTCAAATGTGCAGTTCCCATAAATGTGCCATTTGTATCTATTAGCAGCTTAAAAAAAAAATCACTAACAATAGACAGCGAGGGAAATGAAGTATCTGTTGGTGCTTCTGATTTTGGGAGCAGAATACAATTTTAGTAAAGGTCTCTTGAAGATAGAGCTCTTCTAAGCTAAGATGTCCATGAACATCTCTAACTGACTTTTTATTTTCTATTCTTCTAATTTAAAGAATGGTTCATGATCAGAAATAGCTTTACAGAAACTCTCTACTGAAAGACAGCATCAAAAATACTATCACACCTGTTTGCAAATAGAGTCATAGACTCACAGAATCTTAGACTTGTAGAATCATGAAGGTTGGAAAAGACCACCCCATCATGCCCATCACCTCTGTGCCCACTAACCATGTCCCTTACTGCCACGAACCTCCTTTTCATAATACTTCTTAAAACAAAATGCAAATATTCTAAACTGGGTTGATAAGCCATTACAGTGATGACTATTAGCAGAATGAGGAGAAAAGTAAGAGCAAAAGAGAAGGGTCCCTATATGGATATTTAACAGAAAGCTGAAATTAGAGAGTTGAGAGAAGAATAGAACGCTCTTCCAGATGGCAGAACTGCAGAGGAGGAAGAGCACGATGGCAGGAAGCAACAAAAGGGAGGTCACGGTAGATGAAGTAGGATGAGAACAGACGCTTGGAGGCACACTTCAACTCTTCAGGTTATGTAAAATTATCTTCACCATTTACGTACTTCCCTCTTTTCTTTCTGGGTGATGCATATTACAGATAGAGCTGGTAGTACTGCTGGTAATTACCATTTCTTGACAGTTCCTGTTACAAGATCTCGCTTTTGGCTGCTCACGTGTTAGTTCAGTGTTACTCATCCAGGCTGAAATGTCTTCTGCCAAGGGCTGGCCTCGGGCTGATTCTTTCCCCCTCCATTTTCTTTTAGGAGGAGGGAAGGGGATGGCAGTTTCAGTAAAAATGGATCTGTGGTTTTCAGAACAAGATTAGGCAACCCTTCGTTTGAGCAACAGCCTGAAAATTGGCAAAAGTCGGGGAGGTTACCCTGATGCCAGAAGACGTAGCCAAGTTATAAATGTGTTTTTAAAAAGCCTCAGCTCGTGTATTTCAGCAAGGACTTGTCAGATTGGCAGAGAGGCTTGAGGAGGGCTGTGCCAGCGCAGAGCATGTTCATCCTGTGCTAACATCCAGCCCTGGCAGGGCTGTCCCCAGCAGCCACCATCCTGAGCTGCATCCCCCCAGACATGGGGCTGCTGCTGCGCTGGGGGATGGAGGCTAAAGGGGCTCCTGGGGCTGGGAGCAGGGAAGCAGGGCTAGATTAGCGAGGTATAGAGGTGCTTGATTATAATCTAGTGCGAACAAAACTGTCATGAAATACAAGGGCTGCTCTGAAAGTAGTACTTCCTATGTTATTATGTTAGCCCACAACATCAACGGCAGATGGTGGTGGTATAGCAGTAGAGACTGAACCTTCCCACCAGTATTCTGTTACATTTTGTTGCTGTGTGACAAATGGCAGCAGAGGGGCAGTCTGACAAATGCCATGTACATGGAAGGGTGTACAAAGCAAAGATGTGGAAATGAATTCCTCCGTGTGGAAAAAAATGGCACCCACTGACATTCATCAGTGCTTGCTGAGCAGTTATGGAGACCAAACAGTGGACGTCAGCACAGTGAAATCTGGACTGTATGGACAACATTTTTCTAGCAATGGCCCTGTCATAGCAACTGTGAAACAGTGGGCTGCGTCCACTGGTGCAGATTTTTACAAGCATGGTATGCAGGCTCTCGCTCATTGCTGGCACAAATACAAAGCCAATGGTAGTGACTGTGTTGAAACATAGTGCTTCCCCCTGATGGAGCACCACAACTTGGGATCAGGGCAAACTTTCCTGTTGTCTCTCAATTTGTCCGCTCACACTCCACTGGAGATGAGAAGAAGGACATGGTGGGCAGCTTGACTGTCTGTTCTCCCTCCATTGCTGCCTGGTGTGGAAAGAAGAGCAGCTGTTGGCAGGCTAGACTGCACAGGGTTGAGGAAGGCCCTAATGTCTCATGTTGCTACTGATTCTGATGAAAAAGAAGGAAGAACCCAGAGAAAAGCAAAAAGCAACAGCACTAAGTGCATCATTTCCCATACGTCCTTATGAGCTTTCTCTTCCCCAGCCAAGACAACACCCAGTCTCCTCTACCACCACACTCCTCACCCCAATATTTTCAGTCCAGCTCCTGTACTGTCTGAATTTCCCAGCATGCTCCCAATTACTCCACCCCAGTGACAGCACCCTGGAACACTCCTAGCTCCTGCATTAAACCTATCATTGATCAGCCTTTACACAGTTCACCTCCGTGCTCCAGTCATCCCCACCTTTCCAATAACCCTGCTCACCTTATGAGTTATCTGCAACCACTCTGTCATTCATGCTGCTGCCCACATCTCCAAGATCTAGGTCCCAGTATTATCCTGACACCCTTCTCCAGATTCTGTTGTGCTCAGGGATGATCTGTATTGTCTTTCAAAACAACATGGACAGTCTCCAAGGGATCAGTCCGCATGGCCAGCCTGCCCAGTGATGGGTGTCTTACCCACAGGGCTCCTGGTTGGACAGCATCATCAGCACACAACTGTGCAATACCACCTGGGGGCATGAGCTTGGCCTCAAAGTATGGTGAAGAAGTCAACGTGTATCATGGTTAGGCAAAGGAATGCCGTGTTGGCAAGCAATATTGAAAAAGGAAGAATAAGGGAAAGTTTCAGGATTGACTTTTCCACAATTTCCTTCCTTGTTCCTAGGAAATGTTGTTCCCATCCTAGTGTTACTTAGAACATATGTGCGACATCTTTTGTGAAGGTCGGCGTATTCCTGCTTGATCTGCTTGATCCGAGTGGTTTGAAAATTCTAAAGATGTGAGTACTGATGAGATGGCGTGGAAAAATGCAGGCTGTGCTCATGCCTGGAAATCTCTCAGCAGTTTTGTCCATCGAAAAATGATGGTGTAGGAATGTAAAGGCTCAAAGAAGGGCAACAAAGTGGAGGAGGATGTGGAACAATTTCAAGCAGAGGATACTTAAGCTACAGTTTTTCATTTCAAAAATAGAGAGGACTAAGAAGAAAGTGCATATAGAAATTAAAAAAAAAAAAAAGTAAAAATAAATAGTAGTAGGAAGAAAATGAACAGGAAGCAAACACTCATCCTCTCTTCTGACTCAAAAAGCATGACATCAAATGAAATGGGCAGGGACACGAGAGGCAATGGCTATTTGCACAGTGTGCAATTAGGCCCAGTACTCTGCAACTCTTCACCACATGAGGCAGCCAACACTGACATGTTTGCTATGTGTCAAGAAAGCATCCAAGACTTCTACAGCTTCCCTCTGGAGCACTACTCCTGATAGCACTGCAGCACTCTGCACTTCTAACACTGTGCCCATCCTGTGCTGCTGGCGATGGGTACCCACCTCACAGAGCTCTGCTCCAGGAGTGCAGCTGTCCCCTGGGACACTGGGAGGGGTTGCTCAAAAATGCCTTGTATTGAACATAAAACAGAATTCAGAAGCCAAAACCAAGTTTACTAAACTGACAGAGAAAAACAGATCTAAATAATATTTCCAGTTCTCAAAGTTTTACAGTAGTGTGAAACTCTAATAATGATTTTCATTGTGCAGTGACACAAGGAAATCTGAAATACTACTATCTTTCAAAAATTAATCTTTGCTCCATGTCTTTGACACAGTATGATTTGTTGCTTGTTCAGTTTTCAGTATGCTTCTGCAAGGAGAATGATTTGTAGCCACATTTATTTGAAGACTGCATTACAGTGACTAAGCATAAATACCGCATAAGAGAAGGCAGTGCAGGATTTCCTGGCAACTTTCAATCTCTTAGTCCCGTGACTGATAACTTGGCAATCTTAACACGGCTCTTGGTGTAGGGCAATTTCTAAACCAAATAGTATAATATAAACCAAACAAACCAAACCTGAGATAAGGCTTTCATTGCCTACATGTTATTTTTTAATTCCATTCAAGTCCTCAGTGCTGTCAAAGTGCCAAAGTTTCAGTCAATATGACTTTTCATACTGAATAATCTTTGCTTAGTTTAAAATGGAGCTGTCGCATCTCTGCTGGCAACAGGCCGGATGGTTTTCTTGAATATATCAAAAACTATTAAAACTTCTTGAGGACCTGAAAATTTCTGCTGGGAGATAATACTGTTGAGGTGCCATGAGTCATTGCCATTTGGATAGAGTGAATCCTCAGCAAGTTTGCTGATGATACAAAGCTGGGAGGAGCGGCTGAGACATCAGAAAGTTGAGCTACTATTCAGCGAGATCCGGACAGGCTTGCTGAGTTCAGTGGAGAGGAATCTGATGAGGTTCAACAAGAGCAAATGTGGAGTCCTGCAACTGGGGAGGAATAACCACAGGCATCAGTGCAGGTTAGAGGAAGACCTGCTGGAGAGGAGCTCTGCAGAGAAGCACCTGGATGTCCTGGTGGACAACAGGTTGGCCATGAACCAGCAGTGTGCCCTTGTGAGCAAGAAGGCCAAGGGCATCCTGAGGTGCATTAAAAAGAGCAGGTCAAGGGAGGTGATCCTCCCCCTCTGCTCTGCTCTGGTGAGGCGACATCTGGAGTACTGTGTCCAGTGCTGGACTCCTCAGTTTAAGAAAGACAGGGATCTCCTAGAAAGAGTCCAGCAGAAGGCCACAAAGATGATAAGGAGCCTGGAGCATCTCTCTTATGAAGAAAGGCTGGGAGACTTGGGTCTGTTCACTCTAGAGGAGAGAAGGCTGAGAGGAGATCTTATCAATGCGTATAAATATCTACAGGCAGGAACCAAAGAGGATGGGGCCAGGCTCTTTTTGGTGGTGTCCAGTCACAGGACAAGGGGCAGCGGGCACAAACTGGAGCACCGAAAGATCTATCTGAACATGGCCAAGAAATTTGAGGGTGACAGCACTGGGACAAACTGCCCAGAGATGTTGTGGAGTCCTTCTCTGGAGCTATTCAAAACCTGCCTGGATGCATTCTTGTGTAACCTACTTTAGGGAACCTGCTTTAGCAGGAGCTTGGACTAAGTGATCTACAGAGGTCTCTTCCGTACAATTCTGTGATTCTGTGATCTGGCATCAGACTCGCTGTAGGGTAGGACCCCTTTGGCTGTGGTGCCTGAGCTGGTGAGGTGGTGCCAAGTCAGAGCTGTGATGACCACACCGTGGTCAAAAGTCTGCAGGTGTCCACACAAGAACATCATCTATAAGCCAGAGCTCTGCAAGGCCCCTCAGCACACATCTTCAGCAGCACCAACCATGGCAGCTTTTCATGACGTCTCAGACCCAACTCATTAAATTGGAGGGATATTACTCCTCAATGTGTATTGTCTGCTTTGTGAGGTGCTTTGGTGCTTCCAAAGGCTCTTCCTTCCCTTTGTATACAGACAGGCAGGGGTTTGCCTGGAAGTTAAGAGGAGAGCAGACCTCCTGAATGTCTCCAGAACTTAATTCCCTTGTTCCTCAAGCACAGGTGAGTGACCAGAGGGCAGAAGGAAACTGAACCCGCTCTGGGGACAGGCAGCAATTGGAGATGCAGCTGAAGCTGCCAGAGAGATTTCTTCCTAATTTACTACTGAAGAACAAAATACATTTACAAATGAGTTGTTTAGTCTATCATTCAAAAAAAATCCATTGATGTAGAAGGTTGATACGTATCTCAATGTCACTAAAAATGACACATCTTTGTTAACGTTGATGGTATGGACATTTTCACAATTGAAAAAAGCTAAAGGAACCACACCAGGTTTGTAAATACCCACCATAAAATAAATAAGAATAGCTTGGGATGCTAGAAGTATTCCAAAGTCAACGCAATCTAAAAATAATAAAGTGAAAGCTAAATTTAACAGAAATCAGATATATGAAGGTCCAGAAAATAATTATCTAAAAAAGCTTCTTTTCTTTGACTCTTCCGAGAGTCATTTCAGGATCACAAACACAACTCAGATGTATGCTGAGATGGAAGTTTGGGGATGAATTACCTATATATATTCTTCTGTTTGAAGCTTTGGCCTTTAGATGCTTAACCCTGGGCGTTCATGAGGCAGTCACTTAAAATGGACACTCCCAGCTGACTTACGGCTAAGTGTTCTTTCTAGGAGGAAAACAATTGAGAAGGGACGTGCTTCAATTTAAGAGTCAGTTCCAGAGCTGAGCCCTGCTGCACATAAGAGAATCTTGGTTGAATAATGAAATTTTAAAACAAAGCTGAGAAATGTATGCTGCCCCTTATATATAAAATTTCCCCTTGGTAAAGCTAACACTCGGGTACACATTCAAGTAAATGTAATCGTTGATGAGAATCTCTTCTGGCTTTCAAAACATCAGCAAGAGGATACTCAGGCTGTTCATTCTGGGCCTGTGCTGATGCATGGCCTTCTCAAAATTAATTTGTGTGGTTGCTGCCAATATCTGAACAGCACCAAGGTTTTGAACTGCTGTCGGAGTCATCTTATTCAGCTGGAGGCCCATGATTTGCTGGATGTATCAGCTATCCTGCTGCTATGTTTGATACATTTCCTTTTTCTTCTGTATCTAGGCAGCTGATATAAACTCCATCTGCTTCAAAATTAGACATTGTGGTGTTATTGTTTTTTTTCCTGGGAGACAATTTTTATCCATCTCGTTACTGTCCACACAGGTGGGATGAGGACTCTGCTTGGTGGATGGAGGGGAAGACTTGTTTAGGTAGGACTGTCTGCATCCACTTCAAACCCTTTGCTTAGCAAAAAGCACCAGAATTAGGCCAGAAGAAAATAAATAAGGGAACTGCCAAAAAGTTCAGGAAACAAAACAAAACATTCCCCCTACTCCAGTCTGTAGGCTGCTCCATTTATTCTGAATGAGAAGATGAAGTCCTGTTTTCCTGTTGTTTTTTTTTCTGCTCCACAGTGAACGGCAGATAATCCCAGCCAGTTACACAGCAAATTTCCACTCCCTGCATCAGTGCTGACACTCTTCCTGCCTCTCCCCCAGGTACCCATAAATGTAAACGCCATGAACTGACCAAGTCAGCTCACAGCACCTGCTTGCGTAGCCCTGTTCTGCCCTTGGTCTCATTTCAGAAGTGCTGATGTTGCAGACCCGTCCCACCAGTAGGCCTTTACCATAGGGTTCTCCAGACCACCCAGGTTCGGCCTCCTGGTGCTCAGCTTCAAGCTGTGTGAGTTTCTGAAACACTGCAGTGCCCTTCAGCAGGAATAGCACTGCCAGAGAAGCCCTTCCTGGAGGTACTTGTGTCTCTGGGGCTCAGGGGGTGACTCCCATCAGCACATGGGGTTCCAGATCTGCAGAGGATCTTCCATCCACACAGGATCCTGAGCACATGTCTGGTGTGGATGCTGGGGATGAGCTGCTGGTGCGGCAGGAGATCATAGGATCACGGAATGGCTTGGGTTGGAAGGTACCTCAGTGAACGCCTAGTTCCAGCTCCCCTGCCATGGGTAGGGTTCCCAGCCATTAAATCAAATCAGCTACTAGATCAGGCTGCCTAGGGCCCCATCCAACCTGGCCTTGAGAACCTCCAGGGATGGGGCACACACAGCTTCTCTGAGCAGTCTGTGCCACTGCCTCACCACCCTCTCCATGAAAAACTTCCCCCTGACATCCTCAATCTCCCCTCTTCTATTTTAAAGCCATTCCTTCTTTGTCCTATCACTATTTGACCACGTAAAAAAGTTGTTTTCCTTCTTGTTTATAAGCTCCCCTTAGTTATTGAAAGGCCACAATGAGGTTTCCCCAGAGACTTCTCCAAGCCGAACAAGCCCAGCTGTGTCACCCTGTCTTTGTAGGAGGAGTGCTCCATCACTCTGAGGTCCCAACTTCTGTCCCACGTGGGTCTCTGCTGCGGGGAGGGCCATGCTGGCAGGCTGCAGCATGCCTCACGTGCTGGCAGCAGGACGGAGGGCTCAGAGCAGGCTGGCATCGGAGCATTTACATTACTTTCCAGTTCCTTCCAGATCTTTTAATCCAGAGATGGAATTTGTAATGCGATGTGAAGGTAAAAAATGTGGGAATGTTCATCATGCAAAACCAAATCCAGTTTGTTGAACGTCGTGCACTTGGCTCTGTGGTTTGCTTGAGGCTGGAAGCAGTGCTTAGAAGGCCTCACCATGGCTCTTCATTACGCTGTGCAGAGCTCCCAGTCTGTCTGAGGTTGCAGCAGACAAGTGTCATTTGCATGTTTAAGATCAGAGCAATCCACTCAATGCCAGATCCCTCAGCTGGCTCCGACAGCAGAGCAGCTCCAGCAGGGATCAGCAGGTCTGCTGGGAGGCTGTTCTGCTGATACCAGCTTCAGCTGCTCTATTACGTTATTTAAAGCCATGAGCAAGGAGTTATGTTAAGGTAATAGATGTAAGTGAATTACTACTGTAAATTGCTTGGAAAAACTCCCACAAAATGGAGGAAGCCCCTTTAGAGGACGTATATTCTACTGCTTCTTCTGCTGTGCTTCAATATAAGCACCGTTTTTTGAGACAGAAAAATAAAACAGGAACTAAAACAAGAACCGCATTATTAATTTGCAATTATTGCATACCAGTGGTTGTCTGAAAGGTCGCTCATGCAACTGTGCTCATTTTTACTCCCCATACTCTGTAAGGATGCACTTAATTCAGTTTTCCTTAAGTTTCGACTACAGTCATGCTCTGATGATTGAACTACAGCAGGGAATGGGAATTACATGTACTTCTGACACCTGGCCATCACGCCCTGCACCGAGGAATCACTGCAAAGGTATCTTAATGATTTCTTGTAAGTGATGACTGCACAATGCTTACTGAATGGATGAATCGAGCAACTCACCTGTCAGCAAAAGCATCGTGAGGTGGCTTTACAGGATTAGTGAAATCATGGGAAATAACAGATTAATGACTGCATTTTCATTGATGTAATTGCACTGGGCATGCCTGCGTGCTTAGTTGCACCTTTTCAACAGTGTTTTCAGTCGTGAGACTGACTACAGATTTCTGTTTCCCTTGTCTCACTGGACAGAATTGTATCAGAGGTTTATCTGAGCAGCAGGCACAACCACAGAACATCCCAACATCCCGGGGAGAACATCTCAGGGACAGTACTTCATGTAATCATTCATTTCTACAGCTGTGATTTGACTCAGCAGCATTTTGCTCCTGTTTCTTCACAGAAAAGCATGCACTGTATCTAAAGCAATACAGAGTCAGGGCATCAGCTGGCCCAAAATGAGAGATGTGTGGCTTAGAAGAGTTTTCTGGCATGCCAGGGTTTCCTGACAGACCCGAGTGCTGCCAGCCCTATGAAGGTGATTGCACGGAGAAGTCAGGCCCCAAAAGCACCATCTGAAATACCTCAGGAGAACGGCAGGCCAGGCACACCTGGGCTCCAGTGAGCCCTCTCCAGGTCAGGTTTTTGCACATTCAGGAAATATCTGAGTAGATCTTAGAATCAGTCATAAAATCACAGAATTGTTTGAGTTGGAAGGGACCTTTAAAGGCCGTCTCATCCAACTCCCCTGCCATGAACAGGGACACACACTGCTCCATCAGGTGCTCAGAGCCCCGTCCAGCCTGACCTGGAGTGTCTCCAGTCACGGGGCACCACCACCCCTCTGGGCAACCTGTGCCAGTGCTTCACCACCCTTATCATAAAAACTTCTTCCTTATATCCAATAATATATATCCTTATATCTCACACATGAGGAGAGGAGAGGTTTGCTGAACTCCTGTGCTCCATCAGAGTTCAGTGCTGTGCTCCTGTGGGACACCCCCACTCCTCCTCTCACGAATGCCCACTACTGGGCAGAAGTACCAAATCTCTGGTGTTACTTTTTGCTTTTCTGCACCAACTAAGAAAGCTTGATTATAAAACATGAGGGTATCTTTACTCTCTTATTTTCCATATCAAGAAATCTAGAGAATCTGTGCATTCTATAGATCGGGCTCCTTGATTGCTGGCACCAGGTGTGGGCTGGGTATAACACAGTTAACGACCTCAAAAGATGGGATGTTGGCTTTGCGCAAGACGGAAGCACACGTGTGCTGGCGAGCTCTCTGCTCTCTTGACTCAAACACTACTTGAAGGGAACAAAGCGTTCTCATCTCTCTATCCAAAAATAGAAAAGGGAGAGACAATACTTCTTCAAGTATTTGCCGAAGTGATAAGAGAGACCAACAGAAACCACTCCCAGCTGCTCAGCTCGAGTCGCAGCTCATCTGAACGCCGCTCACCCCGCACGTCCCATCCCTTCATCGCAGGGGAGAGAGGAGCTGCAACACGATCTCGTCTGCCTTTAAAAATAAAACCATTTGAGGAAAAAATGAGAGAGGGCTTACGAAGGAAGCGACAGTCTCTTTGATGGTGCGCTTATGCTGGCGTGCCCCGGCTTGAAACCTCGCCCGCTCACATGTTGTTTGCTGTACGCTCAGTTCACTGAAGTACATCTTCAGGGAGAGGCTGTCTCCTGAAGGCTCCAAGATCTATCACTTCCTGTCTCCCTAATCAGCTGTGCAGGAGGGTATATTTAGAAACAAAAGGCAGCGCGGCAGCTCTGGCAAAGGGGGTTGCGCACAGCCAAACCTGCTCTGGAAAAGCCAGGACAGGTCGCACGTGTGCCAGCTCGGCCTGTGCTGCAGACTCGGAGCGAAGCAGTAAATTATTTGCACGCATTTAGCACCTTTCGTCCCGAGAGGGCCCGAAGTGCTTTCCCTGACAGCAGCTATCGCGCACCCACGCGTGAAGCAGTGCCCGCGGGGGCACACGGCAGCCAGGTGGGCACAGCGCTGTGGGGCCCTTCAGCCAAACCAGGTGGGCACGTGTGTTAGTTTGCCAGCTGGGAATGCAGCCTGGCACACGGCATATGAAATAGCCCCTGCTTGGCAAGGACTACAATGAGTTATTTAAAGACCCTGAGCCGAACACAGAGCATTTCATCTTAACTCACTGGAATTGCTCCAGAGTCCCAAGCAGGTTTATATTCCAAAAATTGCCTTTCAAGTTTCGTGAAACGTATTTGTTTCAGGGCACAACTGCAAGCACCAGAAAGTCGACTACAAGAGAGACCTTCCTCGATGGGAAATTAAAAAGGAAAGAAGGACAGAAGGGGAAAGTGTGTGGGGGGAACACACCGCTCCTTAAGGGAACCAAATACCCATAAACAAATGGTGCTGTGTGTCTGCAGGCCATCACTTTTACCACACTGCTCTGCACCGGGGAACGTGCTGAAGATCGTCCCATTAGAAAAGACCACACACTTCTTGTGTTGGATTTTTTTCCCCTCTTACCCAGTTTGATGCTTTTGTTTTTGCCAAGATTGGTATCTGGGCTTAGCTTCAAGCTCAACAGTAGTTCTCTTAGAGCTGCAGCCAAAAATACATCTTTTCCACAAAGGCTGGAAAACTTTCAGGATGATTTTACTTCTCTGCAGGAGGTTTTTCTCCTACTAAGTGGGAGCTGTGCTCCATCTATTGTATCTTGGCCACACTCGGGCTCTGCTCTCTGTCAGTTCAGGCAAATCGAACACAAGCAGTGTGTTGGGCCAGAAGACAGATAACACTAACGTGCCCTTTACCACAGTGGAGATATTTCATCCAGTGGATTAAAGCAGCCAAGCCTAATTACAGCATGTAAGTATTTCCAACAGAAGGGAAGAATCATAGAACACAGAATCATAGAGTGGTTTGGGTTGGAAGGGACATTTAAGGATCACCCAGTCCCAACCCCCTGCCATGGGCTGGTTGCCCCCCACCAGCTCAGCTGCCCAGGGCCCATCCAGCCTGGCCTTGAGCACCTCCAGGGATGGGCACCACAGCTCTCTGGGCAGCTGTGCCAGGGCCTCACTGCCTGCTAAGTAAAGAATTTCTTTCTAACATCTAACCTAAACCTCCCCTCTTGTAGTTTAAAACTGTTCCCCCTTGTCCTATCATTCCCACACTGTGAAAAATTCAGTCCTCATGCTTGCAAGCTTCCTTCAAGTATTGGAAGGCCTCAGTGAGGTCTCCCTGGAGCCTTCTCCAAACTAAATAAGTCCATCTGCCCTAACCTTTCTTCATAGGAGAGGTGCTCCAGCCCTCTGAGAATCTTCATGGCCATCCTCTGGACCCACTCCAACAGCTCTGCATCCCTTCTGTGCACTCAGTTTGCCTACTATGGGATATACAAACCCTCTCACTGTTCTGGTAGCAGCCTGGATCCCAGCATGCAGTCCAGAGGGCTGACTCAAGACATAAGGCCAGGGACTTCAGACTTGCAAAGCACACTGGTCTGCTTCGAGTGCCCGGGCACCAGCGTGGCACCTGATACATCACTGCCGCTGTTCTACCAAAGGATGTGTAGGCACAAGGGCTGTGGCACAGAAATGGTTATACTTTAGCATGAAATAAATCCACGTTAATACATTTTAAAATAGCCTTTGCCCACCCATGGAGGCAGCTTACATCTTCAAAACAAAAGAGACTCCAGCAACTGTCATGGGATTTGGGCGATGGAGAAGCAGTACAACAAAACAGCTTAATCTCTATTTAAAAAGAATAACCCAAGCAAGTAGCACAGCACGCTCTGCATATCAGTGCTTTGTGGCTCTCAGTTTCATCAGGCACCCACTGGGGCCTCAATCACTGTTAGGAGCAAACATCTCACTCCATAATGCTCCAGCTCTGCTTCCTTTGCTTTCCTGTGCACGCATACAACCCTGCAGTTCCAGAATGTGCATACACAAAGATGCTTGGACCATGTGTTAAACCGGAAGGTAGGCTTCAAAGTAGACAAATCTCACCTGAAGACAACTTCCCTTATGTCCTACAATAAAAACAACAGATGTGCTTTCATAGGAGAGGGAAGTGGGCAGCTGGGAGGAGTGGCTGACACACCAGAAAGCTGTGCTACCATTCAGCAAGACCTGAATGGGCTGGAAAGCTGCACCCAGGGAGGAATAACTGCATGAATCAGTACAGGTTAGGGGATGACCTGCTGGAGAGGAGCCCTGCAGAGAAGGACCAACAACACATTGGCCATGAGCCAGCAGTGTGCCCCTGTGGTCAAGAAGGCCAATGGTATCCTGGGGTGCATTAAAAAAAAAACACGGCCAGCAGATCAAGGGAGGTGATCCATCCCCTCTACTCTGCCCTGGTGAGGCCACATTTAGACTACTGTGTCCTGTTCTGGACTCCTCAGTTTAAGCAAGACAGGGATCTCTTAGAGAAGTTCCATACAAACACGCAGAAGAACTTCTTTACTGTAAGGGTGATGGAGCACTGGGACAGGCTGCCAAGAGAGGTGGTAGAGTCTCCTTCTATGGAGACATTCAAGAGCCAGCTGGCTGCCTACCTGTGCAACCAGTGTAGGGAACCTGCTTTAGCAGGAGGTTGGACTTGATGATCCCTTCTAACCCCCACAATTCTGTGAACTTGGCTTCTCCTACCCCAGTCCCTTTTATTTCTTTTCAAGGAGCCCATAAGTCCCCAGGATTTAAATTACTGTGTATACATGTTTCTCCAGAGGCAGCACAGCTGATTAGTGTCTGCATTCCTCTTCTCTCATTATTCATTTTGGTATTAATTGTGATTAAAATGCTCCCGCATCAGACCTTGAAGCCCGACAGTTTGAAAATAAGCAGTGATCATACAGACTTTGTAATCGAGATGACTTTTATTGCGTTTTTCCTTATGAGCCTGAACCAAACATCATGATGCACGTAAAGACCTGAGTCGTCTTCAGGCACAGAATTAACGTGCATATGTATGTATCCATACAAAGACACACTGAGAAATGCTGTTTCATGTAGAATCATAGAATGGTTTGGGTTGGAAGGGATCTTACAGACCACCCAGTTCCAAGCTCCTGCCCTGGGCTGGAGTTCAGGCTCAGGCTTCCCGGGGCCCATCCAGCCTGGCCTTGAGCACCTCCAGGGATGGGCACCACAGCTCTCTGGTCAGCTATGCCAGGACCTCACTGCCTTCTGAGTAATAAATTTCTTCCTAACATCTAACCTAAACCTCCCCTCTTTTAGTTTAAAGCCATTCACCCTTCTCCTGTCACTACTATACACCCTGGTGAATTTCTCTGCCACTGTCTTTCCTGTAGACCTTCTTCAAGTACTGGAAGGCTGTAATAATGTCTACCTGGAGCCTCTTCTTGCCAGGCAGAACAAGCCCAACTCCTTCAGCCTTCCTTCACAGGAGGTTCTCCAGCCCTCTGAGCACCTTCATGGTCCTTCTCTGGACCCACTCCAACAGCTCTGCATCCCTCCTGTAGCGGGGGCCGCGGGCCTGGACACAGTGCTCCAGGTGGGGCCTAATGAGGACAGAGCAGAGAGGGACGATACACTGAGTGCAGCAGAAGGACATGTAGTAACCATTACCTTCCAGCAATGTATTTGTGGGATGAAACCAATATAATAAGATGCATAACTCATACTGTATTGCAGAAATTGTTCTCCCACTTCTTGGTGATGCCATTCAGTAAAATATCCCCACAAGAACACTGTTTTGAGAACAAATATGCACTTAATGAAAGCTTTACCCTGAAAGCACTTTGCAAACGTTGGCACACCCATGAAACAAGGGAGGCCGTGCAGCCCAGCTTTCCCGTGCTGAGATGCCCTGCTAAGGGCTGAGCAGAGCTCTCTTCACGCAGGGCAGCGCACCTGGCAGTGTCTCAGAGCACATCTCCATCCTCGCCTCACTGTCACCAGTGCGGTCACTTCAATAGCGCGGCCATCTGTTCTAAGTTAGTGACATTAAAAATAAAACGCAAGCAAATGTGCAGGCAGTTCAGAGGGACAAGCCCAGCAGATGTCTTCACTTCATTAGAGGCGAGGCGCTCCTACAGCAGCTGCAGCGCAGCGGCACGGGGCTGCTGCCCTCACCAGACTTCACTCGCTGCTTTGTTTTCATGGTGAGCGTAAAGCAAAACACATGTCACAACAGCAAGCCTCGTCTGTGCTGCGAGCGGCTGTAATGAACCCGAGCCTGACTGCCATCACTGATCTCTGTGTAAACGCAGCTTATTTCCCAAGCCTGGGCTAGCATACTGATGAGAGGAACTCGGGTATCAGTATTGCTGTGTGACTGATGGGTTTTCCTGCATTCTTGTTACTAATCTGCAAAGAGAAAGCTCTGGGTTTGGGTGCTTCTTACGTTCCGTAACTTAGAGGAACCTCTATCCATACAGAGCCTCCCAGATGTGATCCACTAAGTGTCCTCAGGATGGAGTGGATGTCTGCGGGTCAACATCCTTCTGTGAGCACTGTGTGAGTAGGAATGCAGAGAATGCTGAATGATTTCTCCTCTTGCTATTTTGAATGGGAACCAGGTACATATCTCAGTGCCCAACAACAAATGCTTTCAGGGGACACTCCGGGGTATTTATCACTGAGAGGTCTGCTTTTCCTGAACACTGGAACAGGTTGCCCAAGGAGGCTGTGGATGCCCCATTCCTGGAGGCATTCAAGGCCAGGCTGGATGTGGCTCTGGGCAGCCTGGTCTGGTGGTTGGTGACCCTGCACATAGCAGGGGGGTTGAAACTCGATGATCATTG
>PPHD01001238.1:0-26174 GCA_002909625.1 Bambusicola thoracicus
TGGGCTTGTTTAGTTTGGAGAAAAGAAGGCTCTGGGGAGACCCCGTTGTGGCCTTCCAGTACTTGAGGGGAGCGTATGAACAGGAAGGGGAGAGGCTGTTTACAAGGGTGGATAGTGATAGATAACAAGGGGGAATGGTTTTAAACTGGAGCAGGGGAGGTTTAGGTTGAATATTAGGAAGAAGTTTTTCATACAGAGAGTGGTGTCACACTGGAACAGGTTGCCCAAGGAGGTTGTGGATGCCCCATCCCTGGAGCCATTCAAGGCCAGGCTGGATGTGGCTCTGGGCAGCCTGATCTAGTGTTTGGCGACCCTGCACACAGCAGGGGTGTTGAAACTTGTTGATCATTGTGGTCCTTTCCAACCCATTCTATGATTCTATGATTCTATGATTAGATAGATAGAATCATAGAATGGGTTGGAAAGGATCTCTAAGATTATTTAGTTTCAACCTCTCCGCTGTGGGCAAGGTTGCCAACCACTAGACCAAATGCTAGATCAGGTTGCCCAGGGCCTCATCCAGCCAAGCCTTAAACACCTCCCAGAATGGGGCATCCCCAACCCCTCTGGATGGTCTGTTCCTATACCTCACTGGTGCTGGAAACATTTTCCCTTGACATCCAATCTAGATCTCCCCTCCTTTAGTTTAAAATCTTTTCCGCTTGTCGTATCACTATCTACTCTTCTAGAAGGTTGATTTTCCTCCTGTTTATAATTTCCCTTTAAATATTGGAAGGACTAATGATGTTTCACTGGAGCCTTCTCCAGGCTGAACAAGTCCAGCTTCCTCAGCCTATCTTCACAAGAGAGGTGCTCCAGCCCTCTGATCTTCCTCACTGATTTACTCAGGACCCTTTCCACAAGCCATATTTTTTCAGAGCTGGGTGTGTCAGACCTGGATATAATACTCTACACAGGGCCAAGAAGACAGAACAGAGAGGGGACAATCACCCCCCTTTCCCTGCTGACCACACCTTTTTGATGTATCCCAGGATACTGTTGGTCTTCTGGGCTGGAAGTGCACACTGCTGGCTCATGTTAAGTTTTTCATCTACCAAGACACCTACATCCTTCTCAACAGGACTACTCTCAAGAAGTGCTTCTCCCAGTCTGTATATATATCTGGGATTGCACTGACCCAAGCATAACACCTTATACTTGGCTTTGCTGAATGTTGTTAGGTTTACATGGGCTTGCCTTTCAAGTTTTCCACGGTCCTTTTGAATGGCATTGCTTTCTTCTGATATATCAACTGCACTGCTCAGCCTGGTGTCACCTACAGGTTTACTGAGGGTGTTCTCAATCCCATCATCTGTGTCACGGATAAAAATGTTAAATGATACCATTTCCAAGACAGACAACTTGTGACCATCCTCCACATAGACAACAACCCTCTGGCTGCAATTATCCAACCAATCCCTTGTTCACTGAATAATCCAGCCTTCAAACGCATATCACTCCAATTTTGGAATTGGAGATTTAGATTGCTAGAGAGTGATAGAAGCACTGTATGTGTTCAACACCCTTGTAGTAAACAACATGCCTTGATCTGAAGAGTTCCATGCTTGAAAAATTTGCAAAATTATGTTCATTATTTTTGCACTAAACCTTTCCAGCTATATCTAATTTTATTTGTCACTCATTTGATTTATACAAAGGTAACCTTAAAAGAGTTTGATGTGCACAAATGAATTCAATACAATCAATTAAGCATTCCAAATTTCCTCTTCAAATATTCTTTTCTACACCAACTTTCTATGCTAAACTTCCCTTCCTTCACTCAAGCTTGCTGCTGTTTTCACTTCTCTCCCAAGATAATTACGAAGTTTCTGCATTTACTGAACACTTCTCCAAGTACAAGCAAACTGTGGCCCACACTCTACTCTCAGAATGAGAAAAATGCACTGACAATGTCAACTTGTGGTATACCACTTGGCTACCTTAGAATCCAGTTCGTATTGAAGTTCAGGCATGTCTGGCATAGCAGTGCTTAGTGGTGGTGTGACTTCATTCAGGCCATGGTAGTTCACTGTTGACTTTCACTCTCCATTGGACTTTCGCATTGGTATATGGGACTACTGAAGGGTGAGCTGGTCTTGCTGATAAATTCTTGGTTCTCTAGTCAATGAATCAACCGATGAATGGGAATCAGAGAGTCCCAGTTGGTACAGTATTGCCACTGGCACACAGCTGCAGTAGCATTCAGCACCTGCTGTTCTTCTACTCTTAGTAACCCCACTGTAGAAGGGTCCTCTGAGAGACCAGGCAAGATAGACAGCTCCTCCATCTCCAAGGCAACTATACCAAAGCCCACGGATACCCTTTTGGGGTATCTCTTCAGAGATAATCTATATCAAGAATATACAGAGTCTCTGGGTCAGTTGCAATCGGTAGCTTTTGGCACTCACTTCCAGTTAGGCTCACTTTGGCCTCCCATACAGTTAACTCATATTTCAGTGTCACTCTAGAAAATTTTGTCTAGAAATTTTGTCGCTTCATAACTTGATGGCATCAGAGTACACTGTGCAGCAGTGTCCACTATAGCCTCATATTTCTGTGGTTCTGATGTGCTAGGCCACTGAACATTTTAACAAAAGCAAGTGCTGAGACTCGCACCTGGGAAAGAATAACCACAAGTATCAGTACAGGTTGGGAGATGGCCTGCTGGGAAAGAGCTCTGTGGAAAAGGATCTGGGGATCCTGGTTGACAACAGGTTGGCCACGAGCCAGCAGTGTGCCCTGGTGGTCAAGAAGGTCAATGGGATCCTGGGGTCCAACACCACACAGTTGTTTGCTCACTCCACTTTTGAGTGGGATGGGGAAGATAACTGGAGAAAAAAACAACGAAGTAGAACTCGTGAGTTGAGATAAAACTAAGACAGAAAATGAAAAGGATAATAGTTATTATACCTATATATATGTGTGTATATATATAGGTATAAAATAAGTAATCCACAAGCAGTTGTTCATCACTCACCAACTGATGTACAGTTAGCCCCCAGTGAGTACAAGAGCAAGACTAGCTCCCACTGCATTCAAAACTGTCCTTCTGCGTGGTGTCACATGGTATGGAATACCCCTTCAGCTGGCTTAAGTCAGCTGTCCTAATGCTGTTCCCTCCCAGCTCCTTGGCCCCTCTCACCAGCTCTTTGCTGAGATACTGGAATGGCCTTGTCTCTGTACAGCACTGCTTAACAATAACTATGAACACTGGTGTGCTATCAACATTTTTTTTTTCTCCTAAAAAAAAGAAGAAAGAAACTTTAAATAGGAAAGCAGAGAAATTAAGGAGTCAGTTTCTTTTTGACACTTGCCCTCTGTGCTCACCATTAGATTTGGAATGAAGAAAGTGATCTTTAGCTCCATGATTCCACCTGACTTTAATCTGCAAGAGCTTTTAGGGCACTACACATTCCGCTAAGGAGGCAAAATACTATAGTAATAATATTATTTGTAAGTGCATGTATTCTTCTTGCAAAGGGTAAATAAAGTTGGACCTCTAAAGAAATGAAAGGCTGACCTATATCAATTGTCCTGCTAGTTTAAAAAATAAAGACTTTTTTTTATTAGTGTAGTCAGGCTCCTCCCAGCCTCTTGGATTCACTGAAGACTTAGTTCCGGAACATGTCTTCAGAATGGACCCTAGTAAACCAGGCCTTCTAATACTCCTAAACTGAGGACAAACATATCGATGTAGAGTCCAATCCCACAAAAACCTCAGGTTGTCTCTATATGGGTGGTGTAGTGTAAAACATTGCTTCTTTTAAGGTACGTAACTACTGTGTTCCTATGTGTGGAGCTCTGTGCGGTGTACTAGTGCACATATTTTGGTGCACAGGACACAGATTTTTTAATTTCTGGACCAAGAAAATATCCATGTCCCTCGTGGAATATTGCGCACCCTTGGCTTTTCTTCATTTTTTGATTGATACTATATACTGTTGACAGAAATGAAAGACAGCAGTAACAAAGATCCATATCTATGTTATTTCAGGAATATTTTTTTTTCCAAAATTACTGATAATAAAACAAAAACTACAAGTAGTAATACCACATTTGTAATACAGGCAATTCAGAGGCATTTTTTTTTAACTATTGTCTCCAAAAGCAGAAGTGAAGCAGAAAAGCGCATCAGAAAAGAGCACATCGGTATCTATTTTTATAAACACAGCAAGTAAAGCTGCGTGCATTGTACATCAAGTTGTGTAAGAGTACTTAAAACTATTGAACCACCTATGGATACAGCCTGTAATTTACTTTTTGATAGTGACTGCATAGGTAGTTTTGGGACTAAATGGGAGTTATAAGCCCTAGTCCTTTACAAAATTCTCAAGTAGTCATTGACCTACTTGATTAAGCAACCAAGAATTTTTGCAAGACTTTTTAAAAAAAACATTCATTAATGCTAGTTGGAATATCAATCCCAATGCTAAGAGCCTCAAACAGTGATACAGTTCAACTAGATCAGATCAATTACATTTCAGGACAGCACTTTCAAAAGACCTACAGTTCTATTTTTGAAGTAATTTGTAGACTTGGAAGTTCAAATCCCACTGAAATGTAACATAACTCCTATTCACTTCAGAAGCCTTTGAAAGTTTGCTTAATAAGCTTCCAAGGGCCAAAATCTCACAGATTCCAGTGGGAGATTTCTAGGGATTCAATGCTTTTAAGCAGTGTGGTATATATTTCTTTGTTGAAAGTGGGATTGAGACTGCTTTAATAATGTACATAGGTTCCAGCAGGAAAATTCTCCAAAGCAGCATGAAAAGAAACAGCAGGAGAAATCAACCACTCTTCTGAAAACAAATCACTTAGCACTGGCTGCCATGTAGAATAAGGTATACTCATTTAAGGTCCTTGTTGTAGTATACAACCTTCTATTCTTGTTGAGTTGACTCATGGTAATTGCACTGACAACTCTGCACTGAATTGTGTTCTATGTCCTACAACAAACAAACAAACAACAGGACAATGGAAAATGTTTTTATATCATTAATATTCAAAATTGATATAGTCAAAAATGTTTTAGTTGAGCAAACAGGTGGAAATAATTTTATATTTTAATTATGTACAGGATCTGGCTGAGATGGAGTTAATTTTCTTTAAAAAAGCTCACATAGTACATATATCTTGGCTTTCTGACCACAGCAGTATTGGTAATACACTAGTGTTTTAGCTATTGCTGAACAGTGCCTGCACAACAATTTCTCTGTTTCTTGCTCTTTCCCCACCCCATTATGTAGGCTGGGAATGGGCAAGAATTTAAGAGGTGGCACAAGCAATCCCAGCAGACCAGAGAAGTATTCCATACCATAAAATGTCACAAGCTGCAATGAAACTGGTGGGCAAAGGGAATAGTTTTGCAGGTTTGCTGTAACTTTGAAAATAAATGGTGAGTGATTGCTCTTGCATCACTTGGGTTTTTTTTTCCCCTTGCACTTACTAAATTGTCTTTATCTTCTGTGAGTTTTATCACTTTTGCCCTTCTGATTCTCTCCCTCATCCTATTGTGGGTTAGTCAGAGACTGTGTAGAGCTTAGCTGCCTGCAGGGGGCTAATCTGCAAAAAATCAGTGCACAATTTTAGGTTCAGAAGTTTAAATTGTATTTAGAGCTATAGAATCACAGACTCATAGAATTATAGAAATGTTTGGGTCAGAAGGTACCTTTAAATATTCCAATATCTCTTACTAGATTAGGCTGCCCAAAGCCCCACCTAACCTGGCCTTGAATACTCCCAGGGATGGAGGATCCACAGTTTCTCTGGGCAACCTGTTACAGTGCCTACCCACTCTCACAGTGAAGAATTTCTTCCTTATATCTAATCTCAATCTATTCCAATTTAAAACCACTGTCCCTTGTTCTACAAGTCCTTGTAAAAAGTCTCTCTCCATCTTTCTCATAAGCCCCCTTTAAGTACTGAAAAGCTTCAGTAAGGTCTTCCTGGATCCTTCTCATCACTTAGCTAAAGAACTCTATCTCAGCCTTTCTTCATAGGACAGGGGCCCTCATCTGGACCCACTCTAACAGCTTCATATCCCTCTTGTGCCGGGGACTGCAGAACTGGACTCCAGATGTGACCTCAAGAGAATACAGTAGTAAGATACAATCACATCCTTGACCTTCTGGCCACACTTCTTTTGATAAAGCCAAGGATACAACTCGCTTTCTGAAATGTAAGCTCTCCAAAGGAATCAGAGACAGAGTATGTGTGGAGGACTAGTCTTATTGTGGAGAACAAATAGTATTAACTGAATATGAAGCTGAAGGATATTGGGGACCAGGAGTATTTTTAACTACTGGCAACAGTCATGCCCCCTGGTCCTTAATGCAGAGGGCTGCCTATTGGGCAGGTAGTCTTAACCCTCTAGAAAGGGGAGGCTCTCTTGCCATTACTGGGACAGTTGATCAATAAGTAGAAAGTGTTCAAAAGGCTGCTTGTCTCCAAACGATGCATGATAGAAAGCTGCATTTGCACCATTAATCACCCATGATGATGCCTGAGAGGATGACCCTTTAATTAGGGGGCTTCCAGAATTGTTAGAACCTATAGGTATACAACTACAAGGAAAAATACACACTGTGTCTGAGGGATAGAGAGCCTGGGCAGTGCTAAAAGGAACCATAACCCCCTAACCATCTGCAGTCGGGATACAAAGTATAGATGTGGGGGGAGGTTCCTCCAGAGTTAATTAACTTAGCAGAAGATATGGTTCAGTGTATCCTCCAGTTGGTGGATTTGAGCCAAGGGGAGTGAGGTGTGCAGCAATCAGCTTCACTCCCAGCCCACCTAACCTAAATCACAACAGACCTAAAATGGTCCCGTTTCCAGTGAAACTGAGTGGGCAAAATATAGATCATAAATGTAATGGTGTCTGGATGCTGAGCTGGCAGAAGGGCATTCCACGAGATTTGGTAGATGGACTAGCAGCAGATAAGCTCAAGAAATTGGTAGAAGGACAGTCAGAAAATAAGCTTGAGAAAAAAAAAGCTAATTCCTTCGCCCCTCTTAAGTTGGGGGGGAAGTGAAGGCTGGATGTATATTAGAAATTTCACAGCAAAAGGAAACAATCTGGAAATAATTTGCTAAGGATATGAGATGCAAAAAAGAACAAAACCAAGTAGTCTACTCTTTCTTGTTCTCATTTTTGCCCATTAAACCTTCTTAAAAGTCAAACTTCAGAATGCTTCATGTTTCAAATTCACTGCTTATGAAAAAGAAGCAGATAAAATCTTTCAATAATCTCCCTCAAGTGAGGCATAAACAATGACACTTTGAAGATTGTCCTGTTCAGCTGGACCCAAGGGAAGTATTATCACCAGTTTAATCACAAACAGAATGAATAATTTCTTCAGGAGCAAGTGGGCCAAGAAACAGACAATGAACACAATATCCTTAACTCACTGGTCCTTTCCTGACAGGATGAAATGTTTGCACAAAACAGGAACAGTTTATTTGGCTGTTAGTGATCCAAACAGAGAGATAGAGAAAGAAGGAATTTTAACAATTAAGCTTGATTTTCCAATATAGCTGTTTCTTTAATGTGCCCACCATAACATTTTTTTCATGATTTTCTTCATGGTTCTTTTTGTCTTTTAAAAGCAGCTGCGCACAGAAAGACTGATAGAGATTCACAACAGGAACAGTCCCAAGAGGACTGCTGCTTTTCTATTTTGTTTTGAATACTATATAAAATGCTTTAAAGTGCTAATTAAAGTAAAAAAAAAAAAACATGAGCACTCTCAAATGAAAGCTCCTGTTCCAACATTCACTCATCCCTTTGTGCCAGTACTGTTGAGTCTATAATCCTAGATACTAAATAGGCAGCAACAAATGGGGAAGGAGAAAAAGCAAGGTTTAATTCATAATTGGAAAGAGCCTGAAAGCTATTTTACTTCTGGAAGATTATGCATAAATAATTTCTGTAGACCTGTGCCACTGTTTTTCAAAGGCTGAAGGGAAGGGAGTGGAGTGAAAAAAAAAAAAATCAGGGAGAGCTAGCACTGCATATGGAGTACATTTTCCTTATATTTTTCCAGCCTGACAGTCAATTTAAATTGAACTTTCCATATTAAGAGGCAAATTCAACTCAAATAGTATACATTTATTGGAGATTAACATTTAGCTCCAAATTCATAATGCTGGTATCTGCTGCCTTTCTACAAACAGATATGCACTAAGGAAGAGACAGAAAATTTGAGACACGGGAATAAATTTAGTCTTTACCTGGAATTTCCCATGGCCATAGCTGTATTCTGTAGCATTAATTCAGCTGTAATTCATGCAGAGAATCCTGTTAGTGCTGGGACAGATTATGGGAATATGGGCTTCATACCTTTTCCATAGTGGATGAAGGACACAAGACAGTAAATGAGACAACATGATAATGGCCAGCACCAACACATGCATTCATTCCAACAAAAGTTGGGGTGCCTAATAAACAGGAACTTGAACTAGGTTTAGAGAATATTTCTGGGAAATGTCTGCATGAGAGATTCAGCCTTCTTTCTCACTTGTTCTGTCTTGCTCCCTATGGAGTTCTCATCTGCAGCTGTGGGTGCATGGAAAGGCTTTTCATTGCTCTACTCAGAAAGTTGCTAAAAATCAAGTTTCATCAGTAGCTTTAACATGAAATGTGGTGTTAAAATTTCTATGATATTTTCAGGCTCAAAATAGCTTTACTGAAGTATAAATGAAGACACTTAAGTCCTTTATCTCTAATTTTGCCAAACAATATATTGTATGTAGTGGAAAGCTTCTTGGAGACATGATGAGAAAATTAACAGCATATGAAATATAGTAGATTTATGCAGACATCAGAGTCAGTCAAATCAATGTCATACCAGATCATTCAATATTGTGCCCTTTAATTCAGCATAAAGTACTGAAAGGGACTTTCACAATATCACAAATTGTCTCAGTTTATCTCAGAAAGTACCACTTATATAAGACCTTTCAGAAACAGAAAAGACAGATGAGCTGGCCAATTTTGCTGCTTGCATGTTTGTCCCTTCTTACAGAGTGAGATGCAGGGACAAGGAAAGAGACAATTTGCGCTACTTAGATTCTGTGGTCCTTTCAGGAGCTACTGAAAGGTACAGCACAAACGCTCTTGGCGCTAGTCCAGCAGGAGGCAATGGTCTAGCTGGCCTGAAACAGCCTACATCAGGACTTGTATGATTAGCTAATTTAGGGTTTGTTCTTGTTTTTTTTTTTTTTAGTGAAATCTGTTTCTAAAGTCCTTCATGTCAATACCTGTGAGATCCTTTTGACATGCATACATTTTATTGAGAGAGACATATTTTTGAGAGAGATGCTGGAAAACACTTAAATTTAGGACACATTAATAATTGTGTACATTGGACAGAGGAGTAATTGAATCAGATACTAATACTCATATTTAAGTATTTTTGGAAATATAATGGTATTATTTTGTTTTTTAAAAGTCACAGGTCATATCAATTAAAATATTATAAGCAAATATTAAGTACCTTCACATCAGTATATTTCTGTTACTTCTAAAATATTCTAAATTGCTATAGTACATTAAAATAATTTGCAACAGAAAGCAGTAAGTGGGTAGCTAAATTCAGTTAAATTATTGGTGTCTACTACATGCAAAAATACAGTAATTCATGCATAACATTCTGTGTTTTCTTCCCTGTGTCACTGAATAGCCAGGGTGATGTTCTTCTGAGATACGTAAATTACTGTATCCATCTGGTGTGTTGCCTTAAGGGACTGCTTGAGATTTTAGTTTATTAAAGCAGGTGCAACTAAAAATATAGCAGTTTACTGGACAGCATCTCTGTGAAAATACAAGTCCATAGCTAACTCCTCTTTCAGCATTCAGGCAGCCACCCAGCCACAAACAGAATGCAAATAGTGAAAGTTTTCTGGGATATGTAGTTCTTCTCTTCTAAAGAGCAGGTACCTGGAGGCATAAACAATCCATGGCACTGAAGTGGTAACTCTTTAACTCCCAGTGCACTACATGATGATATGATGCAGAATATCAGTAACAAAAGTTATAAAACCATCACACTCCACGCCTTATTCCACATCACCACATCATGCTTAAAATATATATATGCATACAAGCAATAATTAACATGCATTAGAAACAAACATACATATATATATACACGGTATTAGTGACTGCACTCCCACAGCATAAAATTCCCTTCTGGTACATGTTGAACATCCCCTTTTTTCTGCATCACCTGCCAAGTGGGTGCTCAGGTCCCTGAGCAAAAACTGTTCCACAAAGACGTTAGCCCCTTCCAGAAGCTGGAAAGACCCAAACAGCTTTTCCCAACATGCTCTTTACGTGTACTTCAGGAACCTATCTCCCTCTACAGTGTGAAGGGAGCTGGATTGGGCAGGACCGTTATGATTGAGAGATCCTCCAGTACTGACCATCCAGCTGGATTCTGTCAATTGCTTCTCCCAGTGCTTAAATGTTCCACCATCCTTTCCTTTCAACAAAGTTTTTAACAATCCAGTGAATCGCTCAGTTTTGCCAGAAGCTGGTGCATGATAGGGGATGTGATTAATCCACTCAGTGTCATGATCTCTGGCCCAAGTATTCATAAGAGAATTTTTAAATAGGTCCCCTTATCTGACTCAGTTCTTTCTGGAGTGCCATGTCACCACCAGACTTGTTTCTCAAGACCTAATACGGTGTTTTGCATGGTAGCATGTGGTACTGCATATGTTTCAGGCCACCCAGTGGTTGCTTCCACCATGGTAAGTACATACCACTTACCATTGTGGGTTCGTGACAAATTGATATAATCAACCTGCCACACCTCCCCATATTTATACTTCTGCCATCGCACTTCCCCCCAGAGAGGAGTCATCTTCTTGGCTTGTTTAATTGCAGGGCATGTGTCACAGTCATGAATAACCTGTGCAGTAGCGCCCGTAGTTAAGTGCACCCCTCTGTCTCTTGCCCTCTTATATATTGTGTCTCTTACTTGATGGCCCGAGGTCTCATGGGCCCACCGAGCTCAAAACAATTCACCTTTGTGTTCCCAGTCCAAATCCATTTGAGCCACCTCAATTTTGTCAGCCCAATCTACCTGTTGGTTTTTTTGTTGCTCTTCAATAGCCCAACTCCTGGGCACATGAGCATCTACGCGACACACCTTGGCAACCATATTCTCTATTCAGGCACCAATGTCTTTCCACAGTTCAGCAGCCCAAATAGGCTTATCCCCTTGTTGCCTGTTGTTTTGCTCCCACTGCTGTAACCAACCCCCATCAGGCATTTGCCACTATCCATGAGTCAGTATAAAGATAAAGCATTGGCCACCTCTCCTGTTCAGCAGCATCTAAGGCCAGCTGGACGGCCTTTACCTCTGCAAATCGGCTTGATGCTCCTTTTCCTTCAGTGACCTCTGCAACTTGTTGAGTGGGGCTCCACACAGCAGCTTTCCATCTGCAATACTTCTCCACAATACGACACGATCCATCTGTGAACAGGGCATATTTCTTTTCATTTTCTGCTAATTCATTGTATGGTGGGGCCTCTTTAGCACCTGATACCTCTTTTGCTGGTGATGTTCCAAACTTTTTACCTTCAGGCCAGACCATGATCACTTCTAAGATTCCTGGATGACTGAGGCTCCCCATCAGAGCTCTTTGTGTAACCAACACAGCCCACTTAATCCAAGTGGCATCAGTAGAATGATGCGTGGAGGGAACCTTTCCTTTGAACATTCAGTTTAACACTAGCAGTCGAGGTGCTAACAGGAGATACATTTCAGAACGGATTTCTTCAGAAGCAGGTTGAACCCCCTCATACATAGCTAATATCTCCTTCTAAGCTGTAGTCTAGTACTCTATGGACCTCCTGTAAGATTGACTCCAGAATCCCAGGGGTTGGCCTCAGGTCCCTCCAGAGGCCCTCTGCCACAGATTCCAAGTGGGGCCTCTCTCCTGCAGCAGTGTAGGGGATGTTCTTTATATCCTACGTGATGACGAAGAGTACACTCAGGGAGACCTGATAACATGATCATCAGGTGAGCATTCAAAAAATGCAAAACAGATTCAAAGGAGAGTCTGGAAGACTGATTAAAAATTACATGTTCTGTAAAATTAGCAACTCCCTCTGGTACATACCTTTTAATGTCCAATTCATGCCTCGTTGAATGCAGACACCATGATGGTATTTGCATCAGCATTTTTAATTGATTATACATACATATAGCTGCATAAATCAGAGTGGGGTACTTAATAAATGCCCACTACATTCTGACTATTAAAAGAGGAAAAATGATGGAATGCAATCTTGTGAAAGACAGTTTTACAAGAGAAAGCAAATACAGTTTTTTCTCTTTACAGAAGAAAGTTGGCATAGTGCCAAAAAAAAACAAAAACAAAAAAAATTGCGCAGCACTCTCAAAGCTTACAAATATCCCACAGTATTGGCGGTCCATTTGGACATCAAGGCCTTGTTTTCAGTACAAGTCCTGCAGTACTGATAAGCTTTCCAATGAAGCTATCCGAGAGTACAGAGAGGTTCTGGTTAGTTCTAAAAGCACATTCTTTCCAGCCAGTGCACCAATAAATGTCAAAGGTTTATGAGCTGGTTCAGCTCAGTTCCGTGACTTACAGGGCAGGGGGACTCATTGACCCATGCCCTGGGAAACGGGGAAGGGGAAAAAAGGGAAAAGGTAGGGAGATGGGCCTAAAAACAAAAACAGGGACAACAAGCTAAGAAAAACTAATTTACTAAATATGATATCGGAATGCAAGACAATACAATATAATACAATATAATTGGAACTGAGGCTAATAAATCAAATAAAATGAGAGAGAGAGAGCATCCATAGCTGAAGCCCTTACTCTAATGCTGAAGGCAAGATGGCTAGGGAGCACACACCACAGTGATGAGCAGTAAAAGAAGGGGCATTCTTGTGACTTGTGAGCAGTTTTGTCTTTCCCTCTGAATGGAAAATGGAAATAGAACAGTGAAGTCTTCTGCGATATGTAGTTCTTCTCTTCTGAGAATCATGTCCCCAGAAATACTGACAATCCATGAAACCGGAGCAATAACCCCTTAGCTCCCAGTGCACTACATGATGTTATGATGTAAATACCAATAACAAAAATTGTAAAACCGTAACAGGAACAAAGAGGAATGTGTGGTAAACTGTGGTAGCAGCTAAAAAAAAAAAAAGGCACTCATGGCACTCATGGACATTTACTGACCCTTGCTGAGTGTTTATGGAAACCAAACAGTGGAGGTGAGCACAGTGATGCAGTGGGTCACTTGCACTGCTGCAGATTTTTATCTGTATAGTATGCAGGGTTTTGTTCATCGCTGGTGAAAAACCATAGCTAATGGTCATAACTATGTTGAAAAAATCATGTTTTGTGCTGAGAATTTGCTCTATAAAATAGTGTTCTTCCACTCTTTCTTGCAGTTTCCACAGAAAAAGATAGGAGGCATTATTTTTGGAATGACCTACACAGTTGAATTTTATTGTTAGCGTGTAAGGATGGAACTCAAAAAAAGATAAACTTTTTGGTCCACTCTTCCTCTCAGAAGGATTTTCTAAACACCATTCCTCCAGTGGTTGGAAACTTCCTCGGCTCATCACACAAGAACAAAAATCCTTTCAAACCATTTTCACAGGCAATTGGCTGCACTGCAGAATCAATCTTCAACTGTTTCTTGTGATGTGAAGTATTTCTGTTCAAAGCTCAAATCCACTTGGCCCACTCAGACTCATGTCTCTACCTCAGTGAGTGAGACAGTGAAACTGGGAAAAGCAGAAAAACATTCCTGTGGTTTCATTAATAAATAAATAAATAAAATGTCAAGAGGAGGGGTCAGTAATGTGTAATAATAAGGAAACTGCCATGAAAGAAGTGGAACTCCACTGAACCTTCAGTATCTCAGACATGTGGATCCTTCTCATGTCAGCCATCAGGGGTCAAGGTGTTACAGAGAATTCCCTGCTTTACCTCTCCTAGAAAGAAAAAAGTGGCTCTTCAAAGATTTTGTGCTATAAAATTTCTTCTAATTACTTTTGAGGAGTATAGGGGCTTCCAAAGGCTTTTCATCTCTTCTCTGACTTATTTTTAGCCTTTAAAGTGTTTCTAACTTTCTGTCCCTTTCCTCTTGCTGCAAAATGATATCAGTAATCCCTTCTGGCTTCTAATGCCTGCAGTGAGAATTGAGCTCACCCATTCCAGCCTGTAGAGTTATCTAAGGTAACTGTGCCAAGCTTCAGTCTTTATATCAGTAAAGCTGAGCAGGGCCAAAGCAGAAGTGGAAGAACTGCATTTATAATACAGATAGAAAGGCAAGAGGAGGGAGGGGGGGCTGGAAGAGAGAAAATATTTAATGTGTTCTATGGATCCCCAGTTGGAAGAAGCTTCTGCTGATATAAATCAAAAGTGGACTTTTTTTTTTTCTAATTAGCCCTATCCAGAGAGAACAGATCTAGTGAACCGGCAAGCCTTACTTCACTGTGGTTTCTTGCCAAATAGACTCTCTTACACTGAAGGGCCCTGAAGTTCTCATTACTGGCCACTGAAGTTGCTCTACTGGCTTGTGATAGGTACCATGTCAATTATATAAATAACTTATCGCTATTATGTACTCTATTAAGCACAGCCTAAGCAGGCACATGACTCAAACAACTATATATCATTTATGAAATATCAAAGAAACAACTGGAGTGATTAATCACAGCTGATTAGCTTAGCCAAATATGCACTGTAGCTTGTTTGATTATTCTCTGACATTTGTCATCTGTGGTAGATCTGAGATAGCATTCAAAAGGAAAGAAGAGGAAAAAATTATTTTGATATGAAGGACTGTCAACAAATAAACCTCTGGAACTTCCCAGAAACCTAGCACTGTTTTCTCTATCCGCTTCACTAAGCTCACAATCACTATGTCTGATTGCTGCAAGAACAAATACTTGCCCTCAGTGGGCCATTTAGTGGTCAAAAGACTTCAAAATTCTCATCTTACTGAGACATATGCCTCTCTTGCAATAAAAAGAACTATCTGAATACTCAGAAGGAAATACAGCAAGAAGAGTCTGCTGAAGAAATTAATTTGTTTTCAATAGTAAATCTATTTGAAACATCTAGAAGAAAGCCAAAGCACTAGAGAAGAAATGAAAATACATTCAAACTGGAAAATAAACTTGTACATAAAACAACTCTTAAGCAGAAGCAAGTAACAGCATTTGTGTATGTGCAGAATGAGATTTCAAAGGTATAAGCACACAAAATGTTCAGTGAAGTTGAGGAATTGGTTTAGGACTCCAGAAGAAGAAGATCCTATGCACATCACTGTAATTAATTTAGGCTAAAGTAGTGGTGGAGTAAAACATGAAAATATGTTACAGCAGATCTGTCCTCTGAGGAAGGCAAGTTGTCTGCTATTTTGCTGTTTTTATCCAGACATAGGTTGGTTTGTTTAGCAATAGGGATTAGTACATTAGTTTAAGAACCAATATATTAGTTTAGCAAAGAGTGATAATTGTAAAACTTTACACTTCAACTTTAGTGGATGAACAGTCTTATTTTCCTAAGTAATTTTGCACTGGGGACATAATAGAGCACTTTTATCTTTTGCCTCAAAACGTGCAAGGACGTTTTCCTTGGATTCCACCTATATTGTTTTAGAAGTGTCTCACTATGGACTAATAAGCAACGGAAATTTTCCAAACTGGGGAAAAGTGAATGAAAGTGAGTCAAAGGGTTCAGTGATGAAGCTGATGGTGAAAAAAGGGGAAGAAGTAGGTGGGCACTCAACCATCCCAGATACCACAGAGCATGCCAAAAGGTACATTAGCACATATCTATGATTCTTTGAAAAAGAATGAATATATCTGCCAGTGTACTGCATATATATGTCTTAACTGTTTAACTGTAACATCTGAACTCTGAGAGAGCACGTTTGCTTGTCAAGTCACCTGTTACATGCCGTGAGGAATAAAGGAATTCTGTTTTCCAATACCATATTGGAGTTGGAGAGTTTTCTTCCTGGATTTTGGATGACAATCCAGCAGCCTTTATCCCGCTCTTTGTACTTTAAATCAGTAATATCAACCTTGTCAGACTGTCAGAATTAAGAGGCTGCTCTATCAACGAGCTGTGAAAACAAAGCATCCATACAACATCCAGAGCTTTCTTCGGGAAAACATTTTCAAAAGAGAAAATAAGTTTGGGAATATCTTGTAATGAATATACAGACTTTTTGTTTGCTTGCTTGTTTTTAAGAGCTTGTCTTTTTAAGGGTTGACGAGGCTAACACACAGTTAGCCAGGATACTGTTCCGGTCCTTCACATTCCTACACATTCCCTGAAAACATCAGGCCTGATGTGTTTTGTTTGTTTGTTTGTTTTTCCTAACACAGCAATGAGAAAGGACAAACTTCTCACTAAATAAAAATTATCCAATGGAAAGAGATGAGATTTTGGTGTGTACCAGCCTCATCCCCACATGGTATCAGTATTACCCCTATATACCTTGTTGTTACCCACATATATCCTGATACTGACATGGTATCAGTTTGTCTGGCTGCTCACAGACAAAGCCCACGGTGGGGCATGTAGCCTCTGCAGAGCCAAGGCTAACAAAGAATGCAGTCCTGATGCAGCACCTCCTTTCATGGCCCTGATTCAGTCAGGGCCTTGATTCATGAGCAGATGTTCAGCCAGATTACTTTGGATGGACTGGCCTAGAGAGATCACTAGATCCCTTTTTCTATATCTCTTAATAACCAAAAATTCAGAGGAGTTACCACAGTACCTTCTGAACTCCTATACCAAGTATGTTCCTTTATTTTACATTTCCTGATTCTTACAGACAATATGTTCTCCACCTGCGTCTTTTATCTTGAAAAGTTCTCTGATGCTTTCTTTACAGCACAGCTTTATTTTCTCACCCAGAGCAAAGCCTTATCAAAACAGACAGATCCACGGAGAGTACCACCCTCATCACTGAAACACTGGCAGGGATTTTAAAATCTATTTTTGAAAACTTTTCTTTGAAGTAAACATAATATTTCTGTTTTGTAAATACTTGCTTTTCTTCTTCAAGGAGGAAGAAGTAAATGTTGAGGTTTTCTTTTTAGTTTGATTCAGAAGCCAGGATGTGTAGCGCATCTGTGCAGTGTTCACGTGTGAATGAATTGCATGTTCTGACACACTTGTGAGCAAGCATTCAGTCTGAGATCCTTTCCTATTGTAATGTGAAGGAAAGTGTGCAGGGGGTATGGTACTACCTGTGTAAGAAACTAAACCCTTGCTCAGGCTGCCTTGGTACTCCATAACCACTGCAGTACTCCATAACCTTTGCAGAGGTTGGCAGAGTCAGCTGGGACACAGTAACAAGGCCCATCACAAGGAGGTTGCACTTCTCCCATTTCTGCAGCTCACCTGCATGCTTACAGATGGCTGATTTATTTCTCTCCTACAAAACATTCATAAATTCCATTTTTGCAAAAGCAGAGAGCCAATTCTTAAATTACAGTTTCACTTTCTAACTTAGAAATGACAAGTCACGACTGCCGATCCAACAGAGAAGTGACTGACAGTTCTCTAAATCTTATATTTGTATGCATATAGCTTGTAATGTAAGGGCAGATTATTTCTAACTCTTGCCAGAATGAAGGAAGTTGGCCTTTTTCCATGCCTGTTCTCCCATGTGTTCTCTTCTGCATTTTGCTTATGTATAAAGGTTTACTGAATAATAACAAGGCATTTTTCAATTAATATGTCACTTAAACTTCAGGCATCTGAATTTGTTTTATTTACAGAGGAAGGAAATTTAGCTCCACAGATTTTTGCAGAAATCCTTCCACTAGTCACTGACCTGCTTGCAGACAAGAGGCATTAGCACTGATGTCAACCATTCCTTATGTGTAATCAACATAATATATCAAGGCTGTATAGTTGATGTCAAAACTATAATCCACGAAGATTCAAAAGATTCAGAATTTAACTAGAAAGCCTGTTATACAAATATTCTACTAATATTTCAACTCAGGCACAAGTAATCTGTAGCTACTTCTGCCATAAATATCCTCTTAGTTGATATTTCCATCTTCTTTTCCTGCTAATTACTTAATGCTTTCCTCAGAATGGTTGCTGCAGACCCAAGCAGATCTGCTGAACTAAGAAGCTGTTCTTACAGGCAACTATTTAGATTTGTTATTTCCTTTCCTTGAGTGTATGCTAGGAATCTAATTATAAACTTCAGTGTCAATTAGAATATTTTTGAAAAAGTAGAAAATTTTGAAGTGGAAGATCAAAAATACTGACTCACTGCTCATTTCAGCTTCCTAAAATCAGGAGTCAAGCTCCTTTTGAGATTATTCAAACTTCACTGGATTTATATGGTACTGCTGGGGGGCCTCCATGAGCAGAGCCCAGCAGTGCCCCATGTCAGAGCAGTGCTCCAACTGCTCCAAAGGGACCCACCACTGCCAGAGCTGAGCCATGGGCAATGCTGGGCGTGCTCTGGAAGAACAGGTGTAAGAGAGGGAAATTGCTACGTAACAGCCTCTGGGAGAGGGGAGTGAGAAATGGAAGCAGCAGCCCTGCAGGTCCCAGGCCTTGGCAGAAGGAGGGCAGGAGGAGCAGAGCAGAAGCTTGCTGCAGGCTAGGAGAGACCTGTGGAGAGGCCCATCTTCCTGCAGCCTGTGGGCACCATGTGGTACAGATCTCCCCATGCAACCACAGAGGAGCCCACAGTAAAGCAGGGGATGAGGACTGAAGGAGGCCATGGACTGCTGCTCCAGCAGGAGCAGCCTTGGCCAGAGCTGCAGCCCGTGGGGAGCAGCCTGCAGTGGGGCAGGAGGGCTGGGGGAGATGCCACCCTTGGGGACCCATGTGGAGCAGTGCCTGAAGGGTGGGCCTTGTGCTACGGAGCTGTGTTGGAGCAGTGCTGGGAGAGCTGCAGCCTGTGAGAAGCCCACACAGTATCAGTTTAGGAGGGCTGGCATCCTGTGGGGGGGGACACATCAGGAACATGGGCGGAGAGTAACCATGGAGGAGGAGCAAAGACAAAATGCTATGGACTGACCACAGCCCATGTTAAATATTGCCTTGTGCTGCTTAGAGGTAGGTAGCAAAGAGTGTTTGGGGAAGAAATGGCTTTAGTATGCTTTTAGTTTCTCACTGCTCAAGGTGTCATTAACAGACGATAAATTATAGTCTTCTACCTATGCTGAGTCTATTATGTCTGATATGTGAGCAGTGTCTCTGTCCTTATCTCAACACTTAGCCCTTTTTCATTATATTTTCTCTCTCCATTCCTTTGAGCAGGTGGAATGAGAGAGCAATGCAGGGGAGTTCAGTTGCCCATGAGTATGAAACCGCCAGACCAGCATAACCCAAGAGTATCTTACGGTCCTTAAATACGAGCCTTCTTACAACTTGCTGTGCTGGAGAAACCCCAGTATGGGAGTAGGAAAGGTAGAAGAGCAGAATCTATCTACTGTGCCTTCTTAAATAAGGATGATGAAGAAAAGAAACTAGAACAACACAAAGGAGTGTTGGTGCAGAACTTCTATTCCAAGTCCAGACTGTAT
Source organism: Bambusicola thoracicus (assembly GCA_002909625.1). NCBI lineage: Eukaryota > Metazoa > Chordata > Aves > Galliformes > Phasianidae > Bambusicola > Bambusicola thoracicus. Next base: position 19,575 of record PPHD01001238.1, read on the forward strand.
TTTGGAAATATGTATAATAAGGATTTCTGAGCAGCAGCTACTCAGTAACATGTGATGTTCTGCCCAGTTTCATGATTTATTAGTGTTACTTACAAGAAACATATGTGCGTTTTATCAATTTCCCTTTAGGCTTATATGCCATGTGTTCTCCAAGTGTATCATTATGATTGGACTAAAGTGCCTGTGCAGAACTTTGAAGAGATGTAGAGGGTTTGAAAAGGTTTAGAAGATCTCAGCACTAGCTTTGAGGATGATTAGGCCATGAATATCTTCTCCAAGGAGAATTACCTTCATGTCTGCTTTAGGAGATCTGCTAGTAGAAGTACTGGTTGGATTTAGGCTTAAGATTGTGTTAGGTTATAACCAGGATATAAACATCATCCCTCAGGTACTCATCAAGACTTCAGCTACCAATTTCAAAGCAAATTTCACTCATGTGTAATCTTCCGACTTTGTACTATGTAGAAACAGATATTACAATTAATGTTCTTACCACACAGCATACATTCCTTTTGATGACTATGCCTGTACTCTAATGTTAATACACCAAATCAACTTGCAGGATGTTTTGTTGTTGATGCTGTTGTAGGAGATAAAGAGGTGACAGACTCCAAAATATATAAGTGCTTAGAGATTCAATTTTGTCTAAATTTCTCAAATATGAAAGATATAAGACATGAGCAATTTCTTCTTGGCTGTCTGGCAGCTTGAAACAGTACTGCTCTTGTCTGCTCCATGAAATCACATATATAACACGGTATTATCATTTACTTATTCATTACGTTCAGACAGTGATAGAGTCATAGAATATCCTGAGTTGGAAAGGACCTACAAGGATCATTGAGTCTAACTCCCTGCTATACACAGAACTACCTAAAAATTAAACACTATGTCTGAGAGCATTGTCCAAATGATTCCTGAACTCTCAAAGCTTGGTGCTTCCCTGGGGAGGCTGAACCAGTGCCTGACCACCCTCTCAGTGAAGAAAGTTTTCCTAACACTCCCCTGACTCTCCCCTGATGCAGCTCCATGCAGTTACCTTGAGTCCTGTCACTATCACCAGAGAGCAGATCTCAGTGCTGCTTCTCCACTGCCTGTGGGGAGCTGTAGGCCATCAAGGTGGACTTCAGCTGATCCTCGTATGTTTTTCCCTCTGGACCCTTCCCCATATTTTTAGCCCTCCTCTGGGTGTTCTATAACACTTTGACTTTCTCATAAGTGCGCAATGTGCTCAGTGTAAGGTAAGGCTACACCTGCACAGAGCAGAGTAGGTCAATCCCTTTCCTTGACTGGCTGACAGGATATGATTGGCCCCTTTCATTGCTAGGGCACACTGATGACTCAGATTCAAATTTTCATCTACCTGAACACCACAGCCCTGCAGACCGCTCTCTCCAGGACTGTTCTTCAGCCTCTCAATTCCAACCTTTGTGTATATTCAGGGTTTCCTCATCCCAAATTCTAGCACTTCCTGTTAAACACAAATGACTGGTGTTTGCTCAGACGTCTGATTTTTAAAGATCTACCTGCAAGGCCTCAGCAGTCTAGAGGGAGTCAATGCCTCCTCTTAATGTAGTATCATCCACAAATTTTCTTAGCATTCATTCAACCTCTGACTTCAGATTATTTGTAAGAACACTGAAGAGAACTGGGCCTAAAATATAGCCATGCGGAGCCGCATTACTGGACACCAGACTGATGTAACCCTTGGAGCCTGACCCATCAGCTCATTGTTTGCTTATTGTATGGTCTGTTTGTCCAGTTGTATGGTAGTATTGAAAGCTTTGCTAATATCCAATAAAAATATGTTTACTGGCTTCCCTTGTTAAACCAGGTGATGAACCTTGGTGTAAAAGCAAATTAAGAAAATCAAGCAGGACTTTCGCCTGTCCTTCACTGTCTTTCACTTTTCAGTAACTCCCAAAATAATCTTCCCCATAATTCCTTTTTCCACAGTGTTCTCCAAAATAAGACACAATATGCTTCTAAGGAGTCAGCACATCAGCACATTTTACATGCCCAGTGTTCAGTGCCAAAATGCTTTGTAGCAGCTTTCTCCTAGCATCACCATTGTACATACTGACATATTATTGCCACTCTTGAAATACAGAAGCATTTCCAAACCTTTCTGTCATAAGAACCCAAAATAAAGTTATGGTTTTGTAATATTACTGACTCTTCAGTCTTTCAAATACTTATTACCCACTGACAACTGCTTTGCCATTAAGCCATATCGTACCTCTTATGTAGTCCTGTCCTGCTGCTCCACTAGTAGGCACTTTGCAAATTATCAGCTATGTATAGTAAATTTTGTTTTGAGACTGATACACTTCTGCCATGACTAGGAGACATACAGGCAGATGTCAAACATTTCCAGGTGTAATATGACTGGACTTTTCTTTACAGTCATGTCACAAAAAGAATTTTTGTCCTACTGTTCAAATTGATAATTCTCATCGAATGTTTGAATTATTTTATTGTTCACTTTTTATTACATATGTAACTACCATTTGCCTCTAATGCTATATGTCAGTCTGTAGTATAGAGAATCCTTAACCAGAATTGAGATGTAATTCCCTAACAAAGAGTTTGAGAGGGAAGTTTTAAGTCTGTCAACACTCAACTTGTAGTCTCACTGACTTTAATAACTCAGGCTGCCAAGATGTGTGGAACATATCCTGCTGTTACAGGTTGTGGAAAAGACACATCTGAGTTGTTGCTTTCTTCCTCCCTAATTAACAGAGTAAATTCCCAGCTATAAGAGCTGTTGGAGCAAGGCAAAAAGAAGAATCTCCTAAATAACACTAAGTTCATCGTACTTGCGATTTGGATAACTTCTGTTATAGATTTATTCAGTGTGTCCTTAAAAGGACTAGCTAGACACAAAGTTTGGCTTTTGCCCAGCACCAGAGAAGTCCAGCATCAGGCAGTCTTAACATTTAATGTAGTCCTGGCACCAGTGCGGTAGGAATATAAATCTTAAAACACTTTTGTTATTAACTGAACATGCAAGTAACAGAGACAAATTCAGTTTAAGGCTGTCTGTGTGACAGCATTTATTTATTATCTTTTAGTCACAAAGACTGAACTGAACCACTGACTGCCACACAGAGTGAGATGGAACTTGGGTCCAGCCCAAAAGCCAGATGAGCCAGAGCTAAATGCTGAGGAGAAAAATGAGCCTGACTCTGCTTCAAAACCTTTACTTTGTTGAAAAAAAAAAATGAAGTCATAGATTGGGCTAGGTAATAAACATATTGTTTGTCTGACTGCTGTCTGTGTGGTAACTGCAGCAGGGAGGAGTCCTGTCCCAAGACAGAAGCCATACCAGACTGCCCATGAGTCACTGCAAAAAGACATGCTGCAAGGGGGGAAAAAAAGAGCATAGACAGATCTGACTTTTGAGTCCTCTCTCAGTACTTACAGATGACAAGTAGACTTCTTGGCAAAGCCAATTTTGTTCAGCTCCGAGGCACTAGTCACGTTTTAAGATGCAGTTAGATGGTTCACAGTGACCTGTGGGCAAGTACAGGACAACTTGTAAGCAACACTGTGAAAGCTAAGTTTTTTCTCAATTTCCTCTGAAAATCAGGTTAAAAAATCAGTACTCCTGTTTTCTGTTGGTTTTTAATTTCTGATTCAGGTAATAGAAAGTTTAGTGATACAAACTTAATGCCATTTTTGAAACTCAATTCCATTAAATACTCCAAAGCTCCTATCTTTCCTCTGTGCAAATCAGCATACTGGAAACATGGTTCAATTCCCAAGAAAGCCATTGGGAAGTCTTTAGAGCTCAAAGATTTTAAAGACAGCAACCCTAAAATGTGGATTCTTAGCATTTCATACTTAAATAATCAGTTTAAGTATTTTTAGCAGTACCATGCTAGGAATAACAAGGAGTCCTTGTTGCAAAAACTGCAGCTGATTATAAGTTACTTAAATTAGCTTAGTCCAGTTTTGCCAGGACTGAAATTTCGCAGGATATTTTAATCGATCAAAGAAATGCTGCACTGACTTTCTTATTAGCAGGTCTTGCTCCTATACATTAGAGAATCAGATAATTTGTCTAGAGCCAGACAAAAAGGGAAGGAACTTTTAAAACACTGTTTTTTGGGTAACTAGTTCCATCCAGCAGTGTCAAGAAAGTGTTACAGAAAGAAGCATAAAAGGGGTTCCTTTAAATATACATCAGTGGCATAAAAGTTTTTTTTGTTGTTGTTGTTGTTTTTTTTCAGGACTAATTTAGTTTCTGTCATACATCAGCATACTTTAGGAAGTATCTGAAAGGACAGAAGAATGAAGTTAAATACAGTTGCACTTCAAAAACCCCAGTAATCCATACAAGAAGAGTTTTGTTTGTGTCTACCAAAATCTTTTTTAAAAGAAATATAAAAAAATGAGAAATCCTGTGTACTGAGCTTCAAAATCTCAGTTTGCTTAGCTTAACACACAACCAAGAAATATCTCTAGCTGTTCCAGTCTGAGATCTAATCTTGCAGAATTCTGTTTACTTGGAGGCTTGGCACTAATTAATTCTCACTGGCTCTGTGTGTGCATGCCTTGCTAACCATCCTGTCCACAAGCAGAGGAAAGCTATCCTTATCTGGATAAATGCAGCATATCTACTGATGAATGCTGTTTTACTGCTATTTTGACAGAATCTCTTTGATGTGACAGATGCAACTTGAAGCTACTTTCATGTCAGCTTTTTATTTTCCCCTTCCACCATCTAATAAGGTCTGATGAAATAAGCTGAGAAGCACAAACTGAGTCTTTGAACTTACAGTAATGAACAGTTTGAAAGCTCCCTCAAAGCATACACCAGGGGTATGAGATTAAGATATTATTTTGTAGTTCATTCTTACTTCACCACTTCCTCCCAGTCATGCCATGTGTATGTGGAGTATAACTTGCTGAGTCCTGCTGAAGCAGGTATCAGTATCATAGAGAGTCTCTGGCAAGCAGTGGTGCAGAATTGCCCAAAGAATAGTGTAAAAAATCCATACAACACATTGCTGGTACACTTAGGAATTAAATGAGCAAGTGACCAAGAAATATAAATGCATACTCCTGTTCTTTTAATCTATTATGAGGAAAAAAAAGCCTTATGCATTTACAAATGTTGTGAGGAATTCTTGAAACAAGGCTCTTCATTGACAGAACACAGACACAGCAGGCCCACTCCTACACGTAACGTATTCAAGCATGAATAGTCCAACTGTAAAAATAGACTTCCATAAATCATTCCTGCCACTTCACAGACATTTATTACTGTTCTAGAAATTGCACTAGAAGTCCAAATAGTTTTCATTTGGTGAGAAGGAAAGAAAGGATGAATTTTCATTGTCTACCTGCAAAACAAAATTGGATTCTAAGCTAGGTTGCATCAAAACTGTTGACTAAGAAAAAAGACGCTGCAGGATTCAGTGGGAAATAAGCAGAAAACTATACACACGTTAAAGACTGTCATTTTTTTAGAGCAGATCTAAGACCTTTGATGCACCATTGTTTGTTGTATTCCTATAAATAGAAAAACCACTGGCCACAGTTTGTAAAAATAAAAATGTTTCCTAAACAAAGTAATAAATTTAAATATTGTTCTGAGCAGATGAAAAGAGAGAAAACCAAAAAATTAGTCTCTCTGAAAAGACTTAGAATTTTTTTATTGTTTCAAGAGAACATTGGCAGCAAATTTTGCAATAGGGATACTTGCTCCCCAGAATCGTGGGAAGCAGGAGATAATTAGCTTCAGGGCTGAGGTGTTAAACCTCGAGGTGAACAAGAAACAGTTTTCATAGGCTTCTTTATTGCAATAATCCAGGCATTTTGAAACTATGTATCCTCATAATTAAACATTGCCATTGCTGATAACAGTTCATGTATGTTCTATTTAAAATCTTCAGGACTGAACAGTGATAGATTTCCCCCCCAAAATTCTCTTGACCTGCCTTGGTTTAGAGGTGAGAGCAATTTTGCTAGTTCATTTTGCTTTCTTCATATGATACCCCCACAGTGTTGCACAGACATCAGTATCATGCCAATATTTTTTGTGTAGAATTAGATATCTACAACTCTAGCATAATAATATTGTGTATAGAATTAAAGATCTAGCAAAATAGGAGAGGCTAGAAAGAGTAGAGACATGGTACATGCTATAGAGGAATGCAGGCATGGATGAAGAGGAAGTGGGGTAGAGGACTGGCCAGAGGACTGACACTGGTACTCCATGGGTATGAGCAATTCATCAATGTTAACTCACCAAGTTAAATAAATGACTGGACCCAGAAAACAAACAAACAAAAAAAAAAAAAAACAAACTTGTTTTGGGGATAAGAGAACAAAGAATTTTGCAGTGGACACCATAAAAAGTCAGACGTCACATCTCCAGACCAATGAAGAAAGAACAAAGTTGAAAAAGCCCGTAAGTAACCATACAAAACTTACCACAGGTGAACCATAAAGGAAGAAATAAAAAAAAAATAAACATTAAGACATGAACAACCTATTCCTAGCAGCGAAGGAATAGCACCCCACCATGAACAGGACAAAAGTACCAGCCTTAAGAACAAGAGGCACTGAGGAAAAGTGAGCATAACACCA
>PPHD01001238.1:34620-45395 GCA_002909625.1 Bambusicola thoracicus
AAAAAAAAAAAAAAAAAAACCCTAAAATTTTCATTCATCTGGGCAGGACAGAATGATTTTGAAAATCCAGAAGAGCCTGTGCTGAACAACCCGTGCTTGGAGAGCTAGTTTTGAGTTGCAGGTGCAAACTGTATCTCTAATCTAAGTCCCCTTTGGACTGGGAAGAAGCAGGGCTGAGTTCAGAATTTCAGAATACAGGGACTCCTGAAAGTGAAGTAATGTTTAACTAAGGAGTGGGTTTGGCTAAACAGTAGAAATTGCCCAGTCCAGACAGAAGACATCGTTTCCTGAATTACTGGCTTAAAGGACAAAGCTGGCATGAGAAGTTTCTGCTCCCTGGGTTTGGCCACATCTTCACTGAACTGTACCTTTAAATGTTTCTCATTGAAGCTAGTTGGAAGTGGTCATGCTGGGAGGAAGAATTATGCTCAGAAGCTTAAGTTCAGAAAAAGGATGCAGCAGACTGGCTTCAAAGTCTTGGGCTCTGAGCTATTTCTGACCAGGATATGGTTTTAGGCAAAAAATATTAATAACATTCTAAGCAGAAGAATATGCACTAGAACTGGATCATTGATGTGATTAAGGTAAAGAGTAACTCCCTTCTTTTATAGAATATCCATAGGTTCACATAGCAAAACTCTGTATTACATTGGCTACTCACGCTGGCATATCACAAAACTGTGCGCCAGGATGTATAGTGAGAGGACTGATAATGTTCTTCTGTCGTAAATTAGGATTACCTTTTAACAAAATCCATTAATTAAAAAAAAAAATAAAAATAAAAATTAAAGCGGCAGTAAAGGTCTAGGTCCATGTTGGAGCTCACAAAAAAATAAATATACAACTCACATGGGCCCAAAAAATGCCCTAATTTGGAAAGCAGTGCAACTATACTACTGTAATGGATAACTGCACTTTGTAAGAGAATGCAACATCACCTCATAGACAAAGATGAGAGTGACAGCATCCACCATGAGGTCAGAGGAACTTTTCTAGGAGCTTGCAAACAAGCAAAGATTCATTTCCCCTTGACTACAGGAGTATGTACAGGTATGGTGCCAGAAATACTGGTATTACTGCTGAAGAGAAGCTACAGTAATAACGATTATACTCAATGAAAACCACAGTCAACTGTTAGGCAATAAAGTATATGGATTAAAAAAACTGTAATAAGGTAAAATGGAATTTGGTCTAATGCTCTCTGGACACGTACTGGTAGTTAGTAGGCTGTTCGTTTGCTTTTGAAACAGATCATAATATTACTGTTCATTATTATTATTAGTTTGCTGAAAAAGGAGTGGGCTGCTCTTTTAGAAGTTACCACAAGAAGCAAATGATTACAGGCTCAGTGATGAGCATGGGTGCTGTGTTACACAGAGGCATTCAGCTGAAACTCTGCTGAGGGAATGCCCCTCTGGCTTCTGGTGGTTCTGAACCACATACTGCTCATTTCAGTCACAGCACCTACACGTGTGGAATGTCCAGGATCCCAGAAATCTTGAAAAACCCCTCTCTAGAAAAAGAGGGGGCTTTTTTCCCAGATAAGGAAGGAGACAGAGGTATGTTCTTAGGGGTGGATCTAGATTTCCAGTCAGACTGGGACCTTTGCAGAACCCTCAAGCTCTCACAAGAGCATTTGCACTGCAACTCTGGTCTTGCATACAGACAGAAAAGATTACCTCTCACATAGGGCATAACTCAGATGTTCTGAGGGTCCTCTTTGATTTCAGGACGAGGAACAGGAGTATGACAAAGTAGGCTGCTTTTACCTGGGCAGGCCAGGAAATAAGTCCAAGTGAGTCATAGAATAAAAATGAAAATCTGACAGATCATCTTGCTTTGAGCATTAGTAGCTGAAAGAGTTTTCAGATCCACTATGTTAAAAAGAAATCACTACAAAAGCTGTTAATGGGATAAAACCATCCAGTTGACATTGTTCTCTATTCAAAGAGATTCCTAATAAATAAGAATAACATGTTGTTCTTCCCTTAATTAAGTCATTATTTTCTAGAGGGACTTCATGCTTTACTGTCTTATGGTCGTCCCCGGCTTCGTTGTTGAACAGCCATTTTAGCTCACAGGGGAATTGTCAGTCCTTCTCCCCCTTACCCAAGTGATAGCAAATTTCCATTTTTCACTTAGAAGTATTTTTAAAGTAGCATACACAGGAGAAACAAGAGCTAGAGCATTTTAAACTTCAATTTCCAGACAGCACTTTATTCTCCTGAGTAATTATACTCTGTGGTTTTGAATGTTTTTGGCATAGCATAGGTTAATTACTGGACAGATGACTCACTGGGACTCTTGGTTGCAGCGTGTTGGGATTTGTAATGGGAAGAGAGACCAAGACACAGCATAAACAGCTTTACTTTTTCCAGTATATAGCAACCCTCACTCTGCAAATTATCCTGTATCGTTGCTGTCTTTAGATGAGGTCTCTACCTTATGCTGAATGCACATGGTGCATTCTCAAAGCTTACGGGACAAAGCTGAAAATGAACAATTTACTTTAAAATAAGTTGTACAAAAAAGACTGACTTTATAACAGAAGAGCTAAGTTTCCTGCAGATCTATACATATGCATGCACACGCACACACACAGAAATCTTCTCCTTCACTTCCTACAAAGAGTACCCTGCGAGGTTTTAGACTATAGGCAAAACCAAGGAGTGTAGTTGCACCCCACAGCATGTCAGTGCTCCATGCGCTCCCTCTTAGCAATGGCCAGTTCTCTGTTGTGGTGAAACAAGGAGTTTCTCACTGAGATTGCTTGCACATGCAGAGGTACAAGGCTGCACCTGAAGTTGCATTTAGCCTCTGCACTAGGACATGATTTTATCATCACCTGCATTGTTATGGGCCTTGAACAGCACTAAGCAGGTGGAAATGTCGTTCCTTACACCTACCGTGCACTGAAAGTCTAGAGATGTATAGTGCAAGTACAGAACAGTGACACATGCTCTGTCTTCCATAGTCCCTCTTATTTGCTAAAGGCAAAGAGAAGTCTGTTACTACAATATTTTTGAAGGTTGCTACATACAGTAAATTGAAGCAGCCTTCAAGAGATTTTTCATTTTCTGCTGTACCTGTCTAGAAAATAGAAAGCTGCCACTGCAACTCCAGCGTTTTTACTGGAGAATGAATGAACTGCTCAGATACATTACTGTTTGTGCTAGTAGAAATTATCACATTCCAGAGCAGGTAAGGAGAGTTTGGTCATTCAGTCAGTCAGGCAATTTGATGAATGAAGATATGCAAAGCCGGTTTCCCACTTCACTGACATCTATTCAATGTGCACATTTTCTTATAACTGGTTTATTCAGAGCTTTCTGAGCTTTCTAAGTGTCTCTTCATCAGTATGAAGGCCAATTTTTCCTTCTGCACATAACCTTCATCTCTAGAGCAGTTATTGTGATGATTATGGGTTAAAATTCATAGCTCATGCAGTAACATAAGAAGTTTACAATCCACTTCTGAGCGAAGATTCCCAACAGAACATTTCCCTGTTAGAGGCAAATAAGTGTATAATACCAGATACCTACACTGCTGTCTGCTTTCATCTTGCTGTAGAGGACATCAAAGAGCTTGAGAAATGGACACACTCATGATTCCACCAACAAAGGGGTCACTAACACAGGCCCATTTGAAGACCATTTATTATTTCATTTATGTAGCATTGTAGCTAATTAGATAGCCACCTGTCTAAACTACTGAAGAATTTCCGATAAAGCTGAAGTTCAGGAAGATTTTTTGGAGACTTGGTGGCTATAGAATCATAGAACCATCTAGGTTAGAAAAGACCTTCAAGAACATCAATCCAGTCATCAATATGACCTACCAAATCCCATTGCAAAGCTATGTCCCTTAGCACCATGTCCATAAAAGCTCCATCCAAAATGCCACCTTGCCTTAAACCTCAAAGATCGACCTCAAAATGATCTTCCATTTTGTCACAGAGTAGAAAGCCAATGTGCATTCCTACATTTTTAAGCAATTTCCACCCTGTGCCAGTGCTCTAACTCAGGGCAGATGGTACTACCACAAGTCATAGCAGGCTGAGGACTACTGAAAACCTGGAAATACAAGAGTGGTTCCTGCCTGAATCATCTCAGGGAAACACCAGCCTCTGAAGTTCCAAACCTCCTGAAAGTAACTAGGGTTGAGCATCACTGAGTGACTGTGCCTCCACAAATGCACGCTGCTGAGGCAGCACGTAGAAATTCATTAGGTCCATTTAAGACAATGACTGAGTAAACATCATTCACTGAGACATAAGTTGAAGTGTTTACCTTGCAATTGCAATGTGCCTGGTTGGTGAACTGCACGTGAAAAATGGCCTTTATCTTCCACTCCCAGTATCTCTGCTAACTTGTGTCACCTGGTGCAGCAACAGACATGGAGCCCTGTTGACACAAAAGCCCTCAAAGACATTTTATCCTTGCACACACTCCTGGGAGATCTCGGCATCTACCTTTAGTCATTCATGGGTCTTAAATACATACCCTCTGTGAATACACAAACTTTTAACGTATATTGTCAGTTAATACAAAACTACAGGTGTGTGAACTACAGACTCACTTTTTACTCCACTTTAGCAGGAAAGTATTGTGTCTGGTAAGAGAATGTGCCCACAGCACACACCTCCAGTTAAGAAGAATGACCTCAAAGCAAATGTAAGTGTCCAGAGCACATATGGTAGTGCAGAAGGTACGAGCGCAGTACAGTGCTCCTGTAGAAACAGATGAAACCATCTCACTGAGAACACAGACCCATATTACAAGTTATGTTTACAAAGATAGTCACAGCTGTGTATGCAATAATTTATATGATACGGCAATCTGTATTCACACAGAGCTTTCTGACAGACCAGCGCCTGAGTCCCATATCTCTCAAACAAACCACTTGTCTGCATGGGCCCTGTTTTACTATTTCTTAACACTTTATTTAATGTTTCTGCTATGCAAAACAGTCTGAAGAGACATATGAGATCCAGCTCCTGTCTGTATGGAATCTATGCTGAAAACTTGCTGCAGCCCCAGAAAGAGATGTTTTGGCCAACTATGTAAAGAAAAGTAAAATATTAATTATACTATTTTGACACAAATCTGGGCATCTGAGGTGACATGGGTCAAACCTAGGTTCAAGCAAGGCAAGTACTTACATAGACCAGCAAATTACTGAGGAGCACCTACTTTGCTAGCGTCTGAAGCCTGCAATATGCAAGGTAGTTGCTGCTGAGTGAGCTATCAAGGGATGAACAGGAGTGGCAGGTCCTGCCAGGAGGATTTCTTCATCACAAGAGAACTGGAGACCCAGTTTACAAATCTATTTCCTCTGCTTACTCATCCCAGAACCTCTGCGGAGGGTGGCCACAGAGGCACAGTCCATGTGAGTTCTCAGATCCCCCTGTGCCTCAATAAAACCTTGAGCAGAGCAGGTTGCCCTGTCCATCTGCACTGTCTGGAACACTTCTACTAGAAAATGCAAATAAAGCTCACAATTTGCTTAAATTAAGATTAAATGTCATTAGACTTGTCATCCTACCCTAAGCAAATCTTGTAGTCCAGGACTGAACAGGAATGCTGTTTAGAACAGTTACTAAGTAGATGATTAGATTACCTTTCATCCTAGCTCTTATAGGATGATTCTAACCAGTTCTAGGTTCTGTAAAAGCTAGTAAGATTTGCCTACAAGATTCTTTATGGTAAACACTCAGATACTCTTATACACCTCTAGCTATTGTTACAGTGATTAGAGAAACATGAGTGAAGTTCCAGGGAACTGGATAAGCTGAAAAAAGTGAACCTAATGAGGTTCATCAGTCAGGGGGTGACAGGAAATTTTCTGTGCATCACTTGTTATATACAATTACATATATATACATAGTCATAATTTTTATCCTTTTTTTTTTTCCTGTCTCAATAAATAGTCATATCTCAACCCACAAATTCTACTTTGATTTTTTTTTTAATTATTCTCTCCCCCATCACACTGGGAAGGGAGTAAGTGAGTGAATGACTGAGTAATGGCTGAGCCACCTACTAAGTTAAACCACAACAACCTCCAGGGGAGGTCATACGGGTTATTAAAAATCTGGAGCCCCTGAATCTCTGTTTGGTGACATTAGGACCCATAACTGTTTTTTTAATTGATCTATAGCAACAGTGTGCACATTTGAATATTCCTGCCTTGTCACACTTGGTAACCACTCATGCTCTGAATTTTAATTCAATTGTTCCTTTCCAATTCAGTTAATTCTACTAAAAGATGTGAAAATAAAATCCTTGGCTCACTTCTCCTGACATGTCTGATTACCTAAATGGATAACAACTAGAATGTTATTTGACAAATTAACATAAAGAAATTCAAATTCTGAAGTCATCTCTCAGATCCACAGACACTTTCTTCTATTAAATATGATTGTGCATTTCTCATACAAGCAAGAGAGGTCCCTGACATTTCCAAGAAATCAATATGCATTTCATGTGGATCCCAGAGAAACCAAACTGCACAAATATGCTCATGCAGACACAATGCAGTATGATTTCAGTGCACAGGCTTATCCATGTCGCAGTTTCCAGAACTGAATACAGAGACTTGAGGCATGTTACAGTCACTGATCTCTCCTATACAATATCACAGGCAACTCCCAGTGAAAGGTGCTATTTTAAAAGCCAAGAAAAAGATTTGATTTTGACAAGAAGACAGGATGTTGAACTAAAGCCTCTGTGTCTGTGGATTTCCTCTTTCATTCCTTCTGTATTTTCCATCTTTCAAAACTGAAAGTTTTATTGTGCTCTATTTTTATTATCTACATCTCCTGCTGTCCGCAAAACTACATGCAGTAAATCAGAAGTTATATATCAACAGGGTATTTCTAAATAAACAAAGTTGTGCAAAGAAATGGAGATGACGGATGGAGCTTTTAATTGTGCTCCTAGGTTGAAGAAAAACTAGAAACTGCATGGAGTAAAAAAACATTGTGGATGGCCTCTTTTAGAAAGCTGGCGCTGTCTTTCAATCCAGAATCTTCTCTAATATTTGTATGTCTTAGAAAAAGAAATTTTATTTTACAATTGTGCTTGGAAGTGCTGTAGCACATGCAATCCACTACACAGTATACAGGAAAAAGATGCAGTCTGTCCATGACTTTTTCTACTGCCACCTAATTTCTACTTTCTCTCTCTACAAATACTTCATGTAAGTATTTCTACTAATATAAAAACTGGATAAAATGATGCCCGCTAGGGTGGAACAAGTAGTTTAGGGATTTCAACTAGATTTGACGGGGGAAGACAGTGGAAGTCAATGGGATAGAGAAGGGCTTGGGGATGTCGTCACTGTAGGAGATTGCTGGGAAAAAACCCTGGACTGTCCTGTAGGATCTTGTGAGGACTCCTCAGAGAAGGTACCATTGCGAATTCCCCACCTGAAATCTTCTTGCATCCCTTGAAGGTTACCTGCACCTGTTGCTTCCCTGATGTGTCTGTATACTAATGCGCACAGCATGGGAAATAAACAGGAAGAGTTAGAGATCTGTATGCAAGGCCATGATCTCACTGTGATCACAGAGACCTGCTGGAACAGCTCACAAGACTGGAATGCTGTCATGGAGGTCTACATGCTTTTTAGGAAAGATGGGCAGGTGGTGTGATGCAGTTGCTTGTTATGAGAGAGCAGCTAGAATGTATCAAACTCCACCTGGGGGAGGGTTATATACCAGTGGAGAGCCTGTGGGTGAGAATTAAGGGGCAGGCTAGTATGGGTGTCGCTGTTGTGGGTGTGTATTATAGGACCTCTTCTGAGGAGGAGGAATTGATGAGGCCTTCTACAAGCAGCTGGAAGTAGTCTCACGATGCCAGGCGCTGATTCTTATGGAGGACATCAGTTATCCAGATGTTTATTGGATAAGCAACATGGGCAGGCACGTGTGGTACCAACTGCTCCTGCGGTGTGTTGAAGATAACTTTTTGATGCAGGTGGTGGAAGAACTGATGAGGAGAGGGGTGTTACTAGACCTTGTTCTTACTAATGAGGATGGGCTTGTTATGGAAGTGAAGGTCGGGGGCAGCATGGGATGTAGTGATCACGAGATGGTGTAGTTCAAGATCTTGAGCGGAAGAAGCAAACCAAAAATTAGGATTACTATCCTGGACTTCAGAAGAGACAACTTCGATTTCGTCCAGGACCTACTTAGAACTATCCCGTGGGCTGGGGTGTTAGAGGGTAAAGGAGCCTGTGAGAGCTGGTCAGCATTTAAACAGCACTTCTTCAAGCTCAGGATCGGTGCATCCCTCTGAGTAAGAAGTCAGGGAAGGGTGGCAGAAGACCTGTGTGAATGAGCAAGGAGCTCATGCATAAATTCAAAGGGAAGAAGACTGTCCATGAAATGTGGGGAAATTGTCTGACCACTTGGGAAGAATATAGAAATGTTGTTAGGGCCTGCGGAGATGCAACAAGAAAAGCTAAAGACCACCTGGATTTGAATCTGGCAAAGGAGATAAAGGATAATAAGAAAGACTTTTTAAAGTATGTCAATAATAAAGAGAAGACTAGGGAAAATGTGGGTCCCCTACTAGATGAGGGGAGTGTTCAGACAACGGGAGATGCCGAGGAGGAGGAACATCTTTGCTTCTGTCTTCACGGCAGAGAGTCCCCCTCAGGAATCTTGGACCGTGGGAGTAAGTGAGAGAGTCTGGGGAATGGGAGGCTCCCTTTGGTGAGGGAGGAGATGGTCTGAGGGCATGTAGGCAACATTACTGTACATAAATCCATGGGCCCCAGTGGGTGCATCCACATGTGCTGAGGGAGCTGGCAGAGGTGATTGCTGAACTGCTCTCTATCATCTTTTAGAGGTCTTGGAGAATGAGAGAAGTGCCTGAAGACGGGAGGATAGCCAGTGTCACTCCAGTCTTCAGAAAGGGCAAGAAAGAGGATCTGAGAAAATACAGGCCAGACAGCCTCACCTCCCTCCCTTGAAAGGTGATTGAACAGCTTATTCTGGATGCCGTCTCCAAGAAATTGGAAGAGAAGAAGGCTATCAGCAGTCAGCATGGGTTCACCAGGGTAAGGTCATGCTCAACCAACCTTGTAGCCTTCTATGATGTCATCACCAGTTGGGTGGATGGAGAGAGAGTGGTGGATGTGGTCTACTTTGACTTCAGCAAGGCTTTTGATACTGTCTCCCACAACACATAAGAAAACTGAGGAACTGTGGGATAGATGAGTGGACAGTGAAGTGGATTGAGAACTAGCTGAGTGTCAGAGCTCAGAGGGTTGTGATCCAGCAAGAATCCAGTTGAAGACCTGTATTTAGTGGTGTTCCCCAGGGGTCATTGCTGGCTCTGGTCTTGTTCAACGTCTTCATCAATGACCTTGATGAGGGGATAGTGTCCATCCTCAGCAATTATGCTGATGATACGAAGCTGGGAGGAACTGCTGACACACCAGAAGGCTGTGATGGCATTCAGTGAGACCTGGACAGGCTGGAAAGTTGGGCAGAGAGGAACCAGATGAGGTTTAACAAAAGTGTAGAGTTTTACACCTAGGAAGGAATGACCTCATGCACCAGGACAGGCTGGGACATGATTTACTGGAGAGGAGCTCTGCAGAGATGGACCTGGGGTCCTGGATGACAACAGGTTGGCCATGAGCCAACAGTGTGCCCTGTTGGTCAAGAAAGCCAAGGGAATCATAGGGTCCATCAAAAAGAGCACGGCCAGCAGAACAGGGGAGGTGATCCTTCTCTATGCTGCCCTGGTGAGGCCTCACCTGGATACTGTGTGCATTTCTGAGCTCCCTGGTACAAAAAAAAAGACAGGGATCTCCTGCAGAAATGCCAGAAGGCCACAAAGATGATAAAGGGCCTGGAGCATCTCCTCTGTGAGGAAAGGCTGAGCAACCTGGGTCTGTTCAGCTTTGAGAAAAGAAGACTGAGAGGGGATCTGATCAATGTCTATAAATATCTGAGGTGTGGGAGGCAAAGGGATGAGGCCAGACTCTTTTCAGCGGTTTGTGGTAATAGAACAAGGGGAAATGGCCACAAACTGAAGCAGAGGATGTTCCACACAAATGTTCATGAGAACTGGTTCACACTGCAGGTAACTGGGACAGGCTGCCCAGGGAGGTTGTGGATTCTCCTTCTCTGAAGACGTTCAAAACATGCCTGGATGCCCACCTGTGCAACCTGCTGTAGGGAGCCTGCTTTGGCAAGGGGATTGGATTAGATGAACTCTAGAGGTCCCTTCCAGCCCCTACAGTTCTGTGATTCTGTGATTCTTCTCCATCATACTTCCAGTTCTCTTGACTTTTACCTTACTCCTACCAAGACCTTGTGGTATTGTAACCTGCCCTGCCAATCACCATCTGCAATCTGCCACCAATTTAAATAATGGCCTTTCTCTCCACCATTTTGAATGAAGAAGCTGCCTCTCAGCAACTGAACAAGCTCTACTCATGAACAAGCAATGTTAGCTTCATCTCTTGCCTACTAAATTCCCGCAAAAAGTTACTACTAATTTCAACAAGACCAGAATCACTTAGTACTACTGTAGTCAGTCCTTCGTATCATACTTTCTTTCCCAAGTGAATAGTCACCAGGTTTCAGTTATCATTTAAGAGTTTCTTTTTTTTTCCCCCACTTCTCATGTGTTTTTGCACAACAAATACCAAGCAGTTGTAACAGCTATAAAATGTATTTAAATATGTCAGAACTCTGTCCCCATAGGATACATTTAGAAAATTTTTTGAAGTATAGTCTGGATGAGCAGTTGGTT
>PPHD01001239.1:10516-20525 GCA_002909625.1 Bambusicola thoracicus
GTTAGCCATGGGGCTGTTATCTTCCACTGATAAATTATACAACATGAGCGTGGCTTTGAACAGCAGCCAGGCCTCCATCAGCCTGGCCTCCATCCGGTGGGGCAGCGCTGGGGGGCCAACACAGCCTCCAGTGATTTCCAATGGGGGGGGGATGGTGATGGAGATGGGGACGTGGCTTTGTAGCGAGGGGCTGATGGGGATGGGGACCGCATACTGCGCACCTCCCGGGGTGCTCAATGGTCCCCAGAAGCAAAGCAGAGAGGCACAGCGGGCGGCACGGCCACGGCGGCGTCTGGGTGGTTGGGCAGCCCCAAATCCCTGCCTTCACCCTAAATCCGTCTTCCCAAAGCCTGCCCGGCTCGGGGTGGGAGCGGTGCTTCAGAGGCAGCCGCGGCCCCTCTTATCTTTGGGCACAAAGGAGCCGCGGCACCGCCGTTATGGAGCAAACAAATGCGGGGAGAGGCTGGGAGGGCCCGCTGGCATCGGGCGTGAGGGTGGCACCGTCCCCGTGCTGCTGGGGTGCTATGGGGTGCAGCGGTGACATCCCCCCGCCGAGCGGCCCCCCTAAGGCTGGGGTTGGGCAGGAAGAGACCGAGCCGAAATTAAGCTGTTAATGAGTCTGTCTGTCACCAGGTTGCCAATTACCCGTGTGGGTAAGGAGGAGATGATGGAGGTGGCATGGGGGCAACCTCACAGCCCACCCGATCATCCCCTCATTAGCACCGCATCGCCCTGAGCGAGGGACGAGGCCCTGGGCAGGGATTAGCCCCTTCCCCTCCCTGCTGAGGCAGTGATGGGCGATGAAGGAAGGAAAAAATGAGCTTTGGGGGAAAAATACGTGATAAGTGTCGATCCTCTGCCCCTGGGGTGCAGGGCCTGGGGAATGCTCTGTGCCCCACAGCCCCATCCCTGTCCCCGAATTCCTGCGGGCTGATGCTGACGTCTGTTTTTCCGTGACACCTCGGCCGGTGCTGCAGGGGACACAGGGCCATCTCCCCGCAGCTGTCATCGCGTTGGGCTGTCCCCGTGATGGCCCTTATCAGCGGGTGGCCCTGGGCTGCAGGCTGCGGCCTCTGATGGTGGTGGGGGGCTGCGTGCCCTTTCCTGATGCCTTCTGTGCTCCGCATTGGGGTCTCGGGGATCTCTGCGGTGCTGGCTCCCATGGGGCCTCCTCTTCACCCAAAACCCACCGATGCTCCTCCCTCCACCCGAACCCAATCAACCAGACCTGGCCGAGCTGGGTTGGGATGAGAGCCGCGGGATTTTGGAGGGCTCCAAATTAGCTTAATGGCTTTGGAAGACAAACAGATTAGAGAGCTGCAGCGGTCAGGGCAGGGATCAGCTAAATTGGAAGCAGAAGCAGCGACCCAATCCCTCTGTCCAGCCCCAGGCCACATTCCTGCAGCACCCACCGGCCTGTCCCCATCGCCCCCATCCCTCCCTGCGGTTCTGGGTCACAGCAGTCCCTTCCCTCTGCCCTGGGTTTTGGCCACGCGTCAGCGGCCTCCGGGCGTTGCTGCGCTTCCCCTTCCCTTTCCCTTCCTGTCCCTTTCCCGTTCCCTGTGCCCCTTTTCCCTGCCATGTCCCTTTGCATCACTCCTCCCATGCCATGAGGGCAGTGCTGCCACCGGGTGAGAGGGGGTGCAGGGGGTGCTGGGCATGAGAGGCGCAGGGGGGGCATGGGGTTGCTGCCAGGGCCCTGTTGGTTTCAGCAAAGCACCCGAGACAGGGGTGCAATCCTGCAGCCCTGCTTTGCTGATAGGGTGCTACATCCCTGGTGGCATCACGTCCCCTCCAGCAGCCAGACGTGTCTCTGGTGCCAGGATACCGGGGACCCGGCTGCCTGTTTTGGGGCGCCATCTCCCAGCATCACTGGTGAGCCGAGTGCGGCAGGTCTCGGCAGTGCAGCAGGAGGAAGAGGAGGAGGGGAGGAGGGCCGGGTGTGGGGGACAGCCTCCTGCTGCCGTGTCCCCCCCAGCATCCCTGTCCCCCTCCCACCACCGCTTCCTGCGCGGGCGGCCCAGGGCTGGCGATGAAAGCCGCCCCAGCAGATGTTTCTGGCTTGTTTTCATCTCATTAACTGTTTCCTCTTTTATTATGGGATAAATTATTAATTGTTCGAAGCGAGGAAGAAAGAAAAGAGAAATCCTGACCGAGATCCCGGGAGGGAGGCGGGCACGAGATGGCATGGCGCGGGGAGGGCAGGGGGATGGGGTCTGTGGGCTGCGGGCAGCCCTCAGCGGTGCCCTCGGCCCCAAAAAGAGGCCGGGGGTGTGAGGGGGGCTGCCGGCACCTGGCCTCCATCAGCAGCCACTGGAAGTAACCTGGGCAGACAGAGGCCGGGGGGGCTGAGCCGCCTGGCACCCGGCACAGAGCTCTCCTGCCGTGGCTGAGGATGGACGCGCTCATTGCACGTCCCTTCCAGAGCTGTGAAAAGGGGCTCAGCTCCGCCTCTGCCCCGTGAAATATTCATGGCCCGCATCGACGAGTTAATTTAATTGCCCTGATGAGGAGCTGAATAATTTACGTCCTTCTTTGCGAGTGGGTCGGGAGACATCATTAGTGGCTGAGCTGGGAGCAGGGGGATGTGTCCCCGGGGCGAGGCGCCGAGACCCCATGCAGCCCCGCAGCGCTGTGCCTGCAGCCTCCCTCCAGCCCCATCCTGACACGTTGGTCCACAGCCAGCAGGATGAAATATGGCTCCAAGAAGGGGCCCGGCCGTGCCGGCGCGCTCCGGATTCCGGAGATAACGGGGACAGGCAGGACAGGGACTTTTATTTGCATTTTTTTCCCTTGAAATGGACGAGCCCTTTCTTGGGGGGACCCCGTCTGGCTGCCACGACACCAAGAGGGACTGTCTGGGGATGGCTGTGATTTGGGATTCATTCCCCCGATGCTCATCCTCTGTCCGGGCAACCCACGCAGAGTGCGGAAAACCCCCAATTTCCCCATCCTCCAGCAGTGTGGGCCCATTCCATGCCCTCCCCTCGTGCCCAGCCCCATAGCTCAGTGCGAAGCTGCATCCCACCCCTGCTTGGTGGCCCGGGTGAAGCCCACAGCAGCGCTGCTTTATGGCCACGCCAGGAAATCTGGGGCCAGAGGCCGTGGCCAAGGCAGGGCTGAGCCAGCGGGGCGATAACACCCGCGTTTCCTCCCGCCTGTGCCGCATCCGGTAGCCCCATGCCGGGGGGTAAAGCGGAGCTGGGGGGCAGAGCTCATCCCCATAGCAGGGCTGGGGTCCCGCAGGTGCGTCCCGCACCGGGTGCAGCTGTGCCAGGGGGAAGCTTTGCATGGGATGACCCCAAAACGCCCTCTTGCAGGGTCCGGGCTCTGTGCCATGCCCCTCTCTTGGCATCCCCGCTCGGAGGGGCCACGGTGATCAGGGTGTAATTAAAAACGCAATTAAGCGCTGCCACTTAGCAGAAAAGTCATACAGTTTGGGGATAATTATCTGACAATATAACAAGTTGCCCAACATTAATCAGGCGCTGATCTGCTCCTGCAGCTGTGCTCCCTGCTCCGGCCCCACTTGCTTAATGGCATCGTTTAGGAGACAGCCATAAATCAGCTCCTTATGGGGGTCCGGGTGTGGGGGGCAGCATGGTGTCCCATGGCCGTGGGACCCCGCCACCTCTGGGCCCTCATTTGGGGGTTTTTGAGTGGGCATCGCCATGGGTTTGGGGGGGGCACCCTGATGGGGCGTCCCAATGGGGTGGCTGTGCTCTGGGGGCACACCCCTTCTTTTCTCCCCATGGGAACCCCAGCAGCCCCATGGGAACCCAAGGGATGGAGGTCCCGTGGGGCTGGGAGCTGAATTAGCAGCTCCGAAGGCCATCAGCGAGCGGGGAATTAATGAGTATTTACAGCTTGTGTTTGCCAGCGTTAATGAAGTCCTTGTGCTGGAACAATATTAACTCAGGAGCAGACGGGTCCTCCCCCAGCATCCCGCAGCATCGCCCCTATTCTGGGCAGCCCCCGCTTGGATTCAGCCTCCCGGTGCCCCCATCTCCACACAGTCGCCCCCAAGGGCAGCCCCCCCCACCCTGCGCTCGGGATGGGGACACGGCCCAGCATCGCTCCCACTTCTAAGGGCCGCGGATAAAAGCGGGGATTGTCCCCTTTGTGCCCGTGGGCTGGGGAGGGGGAACCCGGAGGGAACGCGGCAGCTTAAGGCATTCACTTCTCCCCTCATTCGCCGCTTCTGCCGCAAAATCCCATTACAAAGGGCTTAGCTGCCGCGCCGAGGAAGAGGTCACTCGCGGGGGCCCTCGAGAAGATTTCCCGGCCATAAAAAGCGCGAGAAAAGAGCAACCCCGGCGGCTGCGGCGCCCTGTGAGCCGTGAGCGCGGCCACCGGGAATGGGAGCACCGAGCCCGGCTCTGTGTCCGCTGTGCCCCCCAGGCTGCGCCCGGCAGGACGGTTACGGCACCCAGCTGGGCTGATTCACCCCCGTCACCCTGAAAGCAAATAAAGTCGGGCTGTGCGTTGATGTGCCGGCTTTACGCGCGGCCATAAAGCAGCGGTGCGAGCGGAAGGCTGCTGCCGAGAGCCAGCTGTGCCACCCCGCTCCGTGTGTGCTGCTTTGTCCCCACGGTGCCACCAGCACTGACCCAGTATGCGGGCACACGGGGGGCTGCTGGGAGCCCCATGTTGCGCGTGGGGCGCTGGGTGCGTAACGCGGGGTGGGTGCCTTGGGGACACGCGGTGCGTTTTGGACGTGGAGCGCAATGTGTAGGGGAGCAGCGTGTCATGGGAGAGGCGTGAGGATGGGGACAGGGACGTGGCACAGCTGTGGGGTAGGCACCGCTTTTGTCTGCAGCCGGAGCGAGGCGCGGGCGGTCTCTGAAAGGATCGGGGCGAGCGCCCGGGCAGGATGGAAATGAGCCCCCAGGGGTCCGCCCGACACAAAGGCGCCCGCTGGGGTGGGCCGAGACCTTCCCAGCCCCTCGCCACAATGTTTGCAAATAGCGGAGGCCACTTCTTGCGGGGCCGCCGGAGGGGGGGCCGATGGGGCTCCCACACCCCCAGCCCGGCTGTGGGTCCCGCTCTGCCCTATAGCCCCCCATATGGGCGAGGGGCTGCCCCGGTGGCTTTGTTGGCAGCGTGGGCCGCGGAGCCAGGGGAGCGGGGAGGAATGTCCCCGCTCAATGCCCACCACGCCGGGGCTGACAGCCCTGAAATCGGGCTGTCACTTCCCGTCTGGACAGCCCTTCACCTCCATTCGCCGTGCCTTGTTAGGATCCCGCCGCATTCAGCCAAGACAAACACTGCACTTAACCCTCCGGATCCCGACGGCCCCTCCAGAGGACGCGGTGCTCCGAGCAACGCGGTGGGCACGGGGATGTGCCACCACCACGGGGACCTGAATGGGATGGGACACCCCAGCAGGGCGGGATCCCTGGAAGCGGTGTTTTAGGGTCACCCCCAGACCTTCTTTGTATCCCCCAAGGGACACCCTCAGCCCACCCCCACCCCTCCCTGCAGACCCCACGACCACCCGGAGCCCACATCCCCTTCCCACAGCCCCCCCAGTGGGACACCCACCCCGCAGCATCCCCTGGCCCCGATGAAAGGGAGCGCGGAGCTTTTCCTTTGACACAATTAAGGAGCGCGGGGTCCCAGCGCCTCGGCCCGCCGCAGTGTGTTAAATTAATGTAGCAGAAAAAATCATTATGCGGGGACACAGATGGAAGTGACCAAGCAGAAAATGCGATGTGCAGCGGCGGAGGACCCCTGTTACCCATGTAAACACAGAGGGGAGGGACGGGTTTCCCAGCGCTCGGGGCGAGGAGGTGACCGGGGTGCCCCTGTGCTGGGGCTGGGGCAGGACCCAGACTGGTAGGGCTGATGTGAGGCACTGGGGTGGGAATGGGGAAAGGGGGTCATGGCTAACCTGGGTGTGGGGCACAGGGCCATGCGTGTGGCCGGGACCGGCTCGCAATTACCATGTCATTATGTGCCGGCACAGCCGTGGCTAACGGAGCAGAAAAGCGGCACCCGTGGGGAACGGGGTGGTGATGGGGGTCCCATAGGGACACTCGGCCCCACGTGTGTGTGTACCCTCCTGAGCGCATGGGCATCCTCTGGGCATCCCTGGCACCAGGGGCACCCCGATGTACGTTGCTTTGTGGCTGTGGGCACCTGCGCTCAGCCCAGGGGGGAGTGGGTCCATGGGGGTTCTGCTCCTTGGGTGGGTAAATCCTAAGGGCAGACAAAGCCCGGGGGTGGCACTAAGCTTCTCAGCAAACACAGGGGGGCTGGGGCTGCACCTTGAGCAGAAATCCCAAATGTCAGGCAGAGCTGGGCAGGGAAATGCAGGACCTGATGCCACCTTCCTTCTCCCACCACCAGGTCCAATCTGCTGCCCAGACACAAGCTGAAACCTTTTGTTTTGACCCCAGAGTCTATTAAGATTCCAGGTCTGACTTTATACAGGAGCACCCTGGCGGAGCCTTAATACCCCACACAGCCTAACGCAGCCCTCATTAGCCCCCAGCTGCCCTTGATGGTGGGAAGCTGACCCACAGCTGCACCCCGGCACTAATTAATGACACATTGGTTCTTGGTCACCTGAGCTCCCAGTGCCAGCATCGGGGTGCTCCCTTTCGGGGTGACGCTGGGGGCTGCCCTCTGCCCCAGGGCTGTGAGGGTTATCGCCGTGGGGCTGTGTGGGATGATAACCAGAGCTCCCTGCTGTCAGCACGGCGCGGTGTGAGAGCGCACAGGGATGCTCCCTGCACCCCATCCCTGCCTTGGGGACACCCTGGGGACAGCGGATCCTCCCCACCGCCCCCCCTCCAGCTTTGTCTCTCCACGTTCCCACCCGCCAAATATTCATGCGGGCCCCTTTGCTCCCCGGGGGGCTGCTAATCCCCCCGAAACGGGCCGGGGGATTGTTGACCGAGCTGCCATATCCCTTGAACAAGCAAGCGCGGGCCCCACAGCTGCTGGAGGATTAGCAGCCACCCTTTCGCTGCCGTGGGCCCTGTGCCCCTGCGATGGGGCACCTATGGGGCTGCACATGTGCACGCATCTGTGCAAAGCCATCAGCATGGATGTGCGTGGATGCGAAGGTACTGACATGTGTGTTCATGAATATAAAGCTACCAGCATGCATGTGCATGCATGCATGCAATAGACCCCCCTCCTCCCCCATCTGCATCATGCACACATGCAAATGTGCAGCATGAGGGCACCCATAGGGCAAAGACCCCATGTGAAGGTGCTGGGAGCTGCTGGCTGTGGGCAGAGGCATTGCGAGGAGCAGCTCCCACGCTCCGGAATTGTGGGTCACCGGAATTACATTAATTAGCTGATGCTAATGGTGGCTAATTAGCAGGCGGCTGTGCTGATGCAGAGCCTGCATGGCTGAGCCACGGAGCCACGCTTTACCCAGGGGTGAGCCATGTGCCATCGCAGGGGACAGCGCAGCATGAAGTAATGTCATGCTGAGCTATGGGGATGAGGGCTATCTGGCAGCCCTAAGAGCCCCCGCTGGACTGCCCCCAGCTCTCCTGCTATCTCGAGAGCTCCCTCGGGTCAGGGTGGATGTGTCCGCACAGACAAGTGGGTGTCAGTGGATGCCCAAACAGCTGCCACCTTCATCCTCCCTTATGGGGACCCCTGAGTGCTGGCTGGGTACCCGAGGGTCGTGGGGTGGGAAGGGAAAAAGACCCTTTGTTGTGTCTGTCCCCATCCTGGTTGGATGCTCCAAGTGACACACGGTGTTGCTGGGGGCTGCAGTGGGTGCCACTGTGGGGACATCCTGCAGCACCCCAAGTGGCTGCCAAGGGGCTGTGGTCAACGCCTCATCCCCATTCCGTGGGGCAGACATCCCCACCGGCCCCTGCCCTGGCGTTTGGGGGCATCTGGGGGCATTGGGGGGCATTGGGGGGCACTGGGGCCAACGTCAGCTGGGCAATGGGGCGATATGCAGTGGGCATGCGTTCCTCCAAAATCGCCAGCGCTGGCACAAGCCACCGTGCCTCCGGTGCGAGCGGAGAGTGTGAAGTTAGGAGATAAAGAAGGAATTAGGAGATAAAGTCTGCCTAATCCCGGCTGCTCCATGCAATTAAAATGAGCTTCACCCCGCTGTAATTGGATGGAAGCCGCCCGCCAGCAGCACCGCGGCTGGGAGGATGCGCCGCGCCGAGCACGGGGACTTATCTCCGCCGCAGAGAAGCGCGAGGGCAGCGGCACCGGGCGCGGGAGTTAATGGGATGAAAGCGGAAAGGCTGACACAAAGGATTAGCGCCCGAAATCCCAGCGTTTGCTGGGGAAGGTTTCCTCGCACGGCACCGTGGAGCTGCACCGGGGAGGGGGCTGGCCCGGCCCCCGGCCCCTCCGTAGGGTCCTAACGACACGTCCAGCTGCTGGTATTAAACGGGAATAAAAAAAAAAAACCCAAGTGCAGATTAAAAGGACGCTGATGAAATGCCAGGAGATGAGTTACGGCCCTAATAAACCACCGCCTCCTGATGGGGGTGGGTGCCGGGGGCGGTTTATGAGGCCATTTAGATGGCGCTGGCAGAAAGGTGTAGGAAAGCCGTAAAGGCTCCGTCGCCTCTCCTGGCCCCTGAACACCAGAGCATGGCTGTGTCATAAATCCACGGCAGGGTTGGGGGCCCTCGGCCCCACCGCTACCCCAGGAGAAGCTGGGTGAAGCCGGGGTCTGGGTGGGTGGCGGCAGCTGTAGGGTGAGAGAAGGGATGGGGTCATCCAGGCACGGGGACTGGGATGTGCCCTCACCATTGGCCACTGCTCACTGCTCAGATGGGGATGGGGATGGAGGTTGAGACAGGGATGAGGTTGGGGATGGGGACGGGGATGGTACTGGCTAGTGCTTTCCAGTGCAGGCCGCCTCAGTCAGCCTGACTCACCACATCCGGGTTGGGTCATGGTTTCAGCTTTGTCCTCCCGGGGCGCAGTCTCAGCCCCACACCTGGGTGACGCTGGGGACAGCATGATGGATACACTTGTGGCTATGGAGCCTAAGCCCTCTGAGAGCCAGCGTGGGGCTCTTCGGGAATGGTCAGGGGGCAGCAGGGATCTGTTAGGAGCAGGGGGCAGCCGGGGATCCCCAGGAGCAGACAAGACCCCACGGTCCCCATGTAGGACAAGGGTGGGGGCCCCTCTCCCCCCACCACATCCTGACCCAATTTTGGGGCCCACACCTCCCACCGCTTCCCACGCTGCCTCATTAGCGAGGAAAGCCGGGAACGGCACGGAGCATCGGCAGGCTGCGAGCGGGGAGCCGAGCCCAAACCCTCACGCAGAGGGGGAACTGCGGGTTTCTCCCGTCCCTTTGAACTCCGGCAGCCGCCTGGAGCTGCGGTTCCCTGAGCACGGAGCAGGGAATTGGGGCCTGTCCTGGGGTATGGCTTACGGGCGCCCACTCATACGCCACGCTGAGCCACGGGACATGGGGTTTCTGATGCCATCCCAGGAGAAGAGAAGGTGGCAGAGGGGTGGTGGAGTGGGGACGCGGGGCCGGGAGGTGCCCCATGACTCAGCCCTGCGAGAGGCAGAGGTGGGGTAGCGATACCAGTGCTAAAATAAACCAGCGAAGCGCGGGGAGAGGAAATTTCTCATTAGGCAGCAATGTGTCGCAGAACCTGTCTGACACAGGGACTGCCCCACGGCCCCCGGACGGGCACGGAGAGATACCGCGAGATCAAAGCAGAATGAGGGCAATAAAAGGGGATCAGAACTCTTTGGGCTTCCGGCTGCGGAAGGAGGAATGGTGTGGGGGGATGGAAGGCCCTTCTGGGGAAGGGTTCCCCATCCTGGTGCTGGGATGCTGGCAGCGCTTCGTCCCCAGCGTCGCTCTTTGGGGATGCTCAGCCCCGCTCAAGGAGGGGACGGGGTTGTGGTGTGACGGTGGGGAGGATGGGCAGCATGGGCAGAACGCCACGTGGCAGAACCAAAGGGGACGGGAAGGAAAGAGTGGGAAGAAAATGATTAAACCAATCCTCTTTTTTTTTTTTTCTTTTTCCTTTTTTTAATAAAT